>CAUYLG010009883.1:0-181343 GCA_963573385.1 Cacajao melanocephalus
ACCTATTTTTAAAGTGACCACATAATTGGAAGTAAATCACTCCTCAGCAATTGCATAGCATTTCACAGGTTTAAATAAAATATTGGTTGGCTGCTTGTTTGTTATTTTCATCCCTTATTCCTTCCTGTCTCCATTGTTAAGTACAATTATTGGTATAAAAGAGGGTTTTAATACCCATTTTTAGACTGCATTCTAGCCTGGGCAATAGAACAAGAATCCCGTTCTCTCTCCCTCTTTCTCTTCCTCTTTCTTTCTCTCTTACATTCTTTTTTTTTCTTTCTTTCACTCTTTCCTTCTTCTTTTCTCTCTTTTGCTTTCTTTCTAAAAAATAAAAATAAATAAAAAATAAAAATAAAATAAAATGAAATATGCCTCAGCCAAAATAGCCTAATGCAGTCTCCCTCATCATAAGGATAATCTTGCCTAAAGAGACAGTAATATTGAAGACACTAGGAAAAACTTCTCTACTTTGGACAATAGACCTGCATAGCCCATTAAGCCTCAATTCAGTCTGATGTATATCAGAAGCCAGTTTACCATTTGAAGGTGATTCTTCATGTTTCTGCTCTAACAGTGCTTCACAATACTCAAAACACAGAATCACGATGTTCCCTGGAGTCAAGGGAGCTGTCCGTGGTCCTCAGCAGCTCTTAGCAACCCAAAGATCCTACTGACTCCTCATCAGACTTCTCTCTCCCTGGAATTTTACAGTTGGGCTGTTAACATCAGCCCAGGCCAAATTCAAGGGAGAAAGAAAAGCTCATTATGAAGGGCAAAATCCAAAACATTATGCACAAAGATATGTATGCACAATTTTTATTCATAAAAATTTTATAAAGCTTAAACATCAGAAAATGAAAGGAGCTATAGAAAGAAAAATGATGGTAATGAGACATTAACTTACCCTTCTAATCTCATAACACAGCAAAAAGGTAATAAAAAGTCTGTATAAGAGGTCCTAAAATAACAAAAAAAAAACAGATTATGTAGCAAAGCCTATAGCCTGAAAAAAATAAACATTGAAATTTACATGTCCATGAAATGTTTATAAAATTGAGTACATGTTAGACAACCCGCCCCAAAAACCCTAAGCAAAGTAGAGAACATAGAAATGCTACAGCTTATATTCTCTGATCATGACACAACAAAATCAGAAATCACAGCATGGAGATTATAATGCTTTTTCCTAAAAAAATTCTATGTCAAAAAGAAATTCAGGCTGGACACAGTGGCTCACTCCTGTAATCCCAACACTTTGGGAGGCCAAGGCAAGCAGGTCACTGAAGGTAAATAGCTCGAGACCAGCCTGGCCAACATGGTGACACCCCATCTCTATTAAAAATACAACAATTAGCTAGGTGTGGTGGCAGGCGTCTGTAGTCCCAGCTACTCAGGAGGCTGAGGCAGGAGAATCACTTGAACCCAGGAAGTGGAGGTTGCAGTGAGGTAAGTTTGCACTACTGCACTCCAGCCTTGGAGACACAGCAAGACTCTGTCTCCAAAAAAATGAAGAAAGAAATCCAAATAAAATTTCCAGAATATGTGGAAAATAGTGACAATAAAAATATTACACATGTGCAATCCCAGGATTTTGAGATGCCAAGGTGGAAGGATCACTTGAGGCCAGGAGTTCGAGACCAGCCTAGGCAACATAGGGAGACCCCATCACTACAGAAAAAAATGTTTTTTAATAGCCAGGTATAGTAGCACTTTCCTATAATCCCAGCTACTTGGGAGGCTAAGGTGGGAGAATCACCTGAGCTCAGGAGTTCAAGGCTTCAGCAAGCCATGATCACACCACTGCACTCCAGCCTGAGCAACAGAGTGAGATTCTGTCTCAAAAAAGAAGTTGCATGTGGGAAATAGCTATAGCACAATAAAAATAAATATATTAAGTGTCTACAACACAAAAGCTAGTAAAGGTTGAACAACTATCCCTAGGAAAGTGGAAACAATGTATTCATAAATGTGAAAGCAGGCTGGGCACGGTGGCTCACGTCTGTAATCTCAGCACTTTGAGAGGCCGAGGCTGGCATGTCACTTGAGATCAGGAGTTCCAGACCAGCCTGGCCAACATGGTGAAACCCTGTCTCTGCTAAAAATACAAAAACTAGCCAGGCGTGGAACCTCCCAGGAGTTGAGGGAGCTGTCCGTGGTACTGAGCAGCTCTTAGCAACCCAAGGATCCTTCCTCATCAGACTTCTTTCTCCCTGGCTTTTACACCTGAGCTGTTAACACAGGCCCACGTCAAATTCAAGGGAGAGAAAAACGCTCTCCCTTGAATTTGGTGGTGCACGCCTCTAATTGCAGCTACTCAGGAGGCTGAGGCAGGAGAACAGCTTGAACCCAGGAGGCAGAGCCTGCAGTAAGCCAAGATCGCACCACTGCACTCCAACCTGGGTGACAGAGTGACACTCCATCTCAAAATAAATAAATGCAGAAACTAATAAATTAGAAAATAGAAATACAGTGCTAATTTACATATCAAACCACTATACTTTGAAAAGAGGGAGAAAAAATTCTGAATTGAGGAAGGGAAGAGATGGGTGGAGAAGAGATGGGAGAAGGCAGAGAGAATTTAAGGAGCAAAAGCATCTGGAGAAGCAAAGCCACTGGAAGATGAACAGGGGTCTGAAAGCAATGCTTGATTGCTATCCTTTCAAACGACTGCAGTTCCCAGTCACATCATTTTTCCCCTCCCTGGACATCTCAGTGGCAGTTCACTTGTCTACTCCCCTCCCCTACTCCTCACCCCACACTCAAAACCAGTCTATACTCCTCTCATTCTCATAGGACATATTTCAGATGGCATTCTTATTTCTCCGATTTCTTTTTGAGATAGCTTGCATTTCCCTCCTCTATAGAAAACCACAAGTTTATCAAATGCCTACATGGACGAAGCAGGTTATAAGGGCTTCATAGACACTTTTACTAAACTCACGCCAAAACTTTCAGGCTTTATACATACCTTATAGATAAAGAAATAAAAGCTGAGAGTTTAAGTAATGTTTCCAAAGCCATGTGGCTGGTAATTCAAACCTAATTTCTACTTACTCCAAAGCCTATTTTTCCTCATGATACTATACTGCCTCTCCATGGATGAAGGTGGAGATCACATAGTAATAAAATTTGCACCAAGTCAGCAAATTGTTGGAAAGGAAGGTTAAGATGATTAATAAAATCAAGAGCCAGATTATCTCCACAACCTGAAATAACTGGCTGAGAGCCAACTTGAATAACTCTCTATGGGTGAAGTTCAAAGTCCTATATTTGGGGTTAAAAAAAAAAGTTTTATATATTCAGAATCAGGGAGATCTGTTGGGTGCAGTTCATTTGAAAAATTCCTCAGCATTTTAGGGTCTGTATGCTCTGTCTGTCTGTCACAGTCCTAGCAGGAAATGGTTGTACTCTCAAAGGGTTAAGCAGAAAGAGTGCAATAAAGGGTCTCTTTCCAGGGTTAAGGGAACTGCTAGGGTTTGGATATTTGACCACTTCAACTCATGTTGAAATGTGATCCCCACTGTTGGAGGCGGGGCCTAATGGGATGTGTTTTGGTCTTGAGTGTGGGCCTCTCATGAATGTCTTGGTGCCATCATTGGTGATGAGTGAGTTCTCACTCTCTTAATTCCCACAAGAGCTGGTTGTTAACAAGAGCCTGGCACAAACCCCTTCCTCTATCTCCATGTGATCTCTGCATATGCCAGCTTCCCTTCCCCTTCTGCCATGAGTGGAAACAGCCTAAAGCCCTCATCAAAGCAGATAGTGATGCCATGCTTCTTGCATACCTCCAGACCTGTGAGCCAAATAAACCTCTCTTCTTTAAAATTACCGAGCCTCTGGTATTCCTTTATAACAACACACACACAAACACAAACATAAAACAAAAACAAAAACAAAAAAACCCACGGACTAAAACAGGAACTAATTAGAAATGGTGAAGCACCCAGGGACTAGCACCAAGGCTCACCAATAGGAACTGAGCCCAGGGATAGGAGGACACATTCATTGCTATTTTTTTTTCTAATGGTTAAGCAATTATTTGCTCTTACTTTCAAAACTTCTTCCAAGGCCTCCCATAGACGAAACTCAACTGGAATGTAAAAAGCAGAGAACCTGAGTGGTGCATTCAGCAGGAGTCAGCTTCCTACGGAATCTTGCAGGAAGGATGAAGGTAGAGAATCTCTCTGGTGGGGAAGCAAACAAATGCCCATCACATGCACTTTCTTCAACAGAGAGATTCAGATGCTATAAAACAATGCTAATTCAGTCTCAGGGTCTGATTGCAGAAACATATATTCCAGGTTTTAATCATCAGAAATCACAGTCTTATTGTCTTCTGCACAGACCCAAACACACTTGGAGGTCATGTTCAATATGAATACCTCACAGAGAAGGAAATTTACACACAAGAAGTACATCCTGAGAAAGCCAGCTGGCATGTCAACCATTCAGAAACTCAAGGTATTTAGGTTAAAAAAGACTCAGGAAGACAAGCATGAAGTATAATCTGTGGCACTCCACACAACAGACATTAGACACATACAAGAGAGTTGTTGGAAAGCAGAATTTATCTTCATATAAGCAATATTGAGATAAATCTCAGTATTTCAGATCTCTAGAACTATCTATCAGTGAAATGGATTGCCAATAGAACGAGTAATACCATAATCACTTAAGAATACAATCATGGGCCGGGCTTGGTGGCTCATGCCTGTAATCCCAGCAGTTTGGGAGGCCGAGGTGGGCAGATCACAAGGTCAAGAGATCCAGACCTATCCTGGCCACCATGGTGAAACTCCATCTCTACTAAAATATAAAAATTAGCTGGATGTGGTGGTGTGTGTCTGTAATCCCAGCTACTAGGGAGGCTGAGGCAGGAGAATTGCTTGAACCTAGGAGGCGGAGGTTGCAGTGAGCCGAGATGTCGCCACTGCACTCCAGCCTGGTGCCTGGCAACAGAGCGAGACTCTGTCTCAAAAAAAATAAAAAATACAATCATGGACGAGGCTGCCACCTGCTGTTGGGGGCCACTGCAGAAGAAATTCCCAACATTGGACTGGAGAGCACCTCACTTCCCTTACTGCTTTAACTTTCTGACTCAGCGACCTGATGTCAGAACAATATACACCAAGACCCACTTACACAAATGACTGTTCTTCACATTAGGCCCATGGAGACAGGGCCTAAAATTCTGAATTTGCTCAGATGTCTTCTCTGACAAGTAAATATTACACAATTCGTCTCTTCATATTTAATCTTTGAATTTTGCTACTTCTCAGAGAGACTAATGAGTAGCAATCAAATATCCCGAAGCTCAGAATACTTCAACGTCCTCTCAAAACAACAGAATATTAATCAAAACAGAGCAGTTCTGCACTTAACTTTGGGTCTTGTCTAACGCCTCCTTTCTTGGCAGTAACTGTGGCCAGAATAGCTCTTTCCACAGACAGAGAAAGGACTTTTTGAAAGGATAGGTCTCTAGATAGTAAAGCAATTGCCTCTTTCCAGAAGGTCTTCAAATGCTGTGGTGATAACAAAGATAACTGATTATAATCTATTCTGTGGAAAAAAAAAAAAAAGGTCACGAAACAGGCCGAGCACAGCGGCTCACACCTGTAATCCCAGCACTTTGGGAGGCCAAGGTGGACAGACCACAAGGTCAAGAGATTGAGACCATCCTGGCCAACATGGTGAAGCCCCGTCTCTACTAAAAATACAAAAATTAGCTGGGCATTGTGACATACGCCTGTAGTCCCAGCTACTCGGGAGGCTGACGCAAGAGAATCTCTTAAACCCAGGAGGCCGAGGTTGCAGTGAGCAGAGATAGCACTCCAGCCTGGTGAAAGATTGAGACTCCCTCTCAAAAAAAAGTTTATGAAACAGTATATGTGTGTATAGTCTATAAAAAGAGCTCTCTCTCTCTCCACATACACACACACACACACACACACACACACACACACACACACAAATAAATAATAGTTATCTCTAACTAGAGGAATTCTAGTTGGTTTCTATTTTCTTTTTCCTTACCATGTTTTCTACAATAAATATGTATTTTTTAACAAGCAAAGTCTTTTCTGGTGTGCTTTTTAATTTTCTTTGTTTAAGCGAGAGGGAGACTTTGTAACTACATGGCTAGATAGACTTTCAGAAAACTTGATTGCTCTGGAAAATTGGCATATCCTGATTTCTTCCACAGTGTGGATCTTGACCTAGAGGGAAATATAAACATGTTGATTTGAAACTGAGGGGTGCCATTTTCACTGCTGAAGCAGTTTCATGGATCATGAATTGGTGTAATGACTTCAGCAACACGAGTGTTAAAAGCAGAAAGCACAAGTGACCCACAACAGATGATGGAGAACAAAGGGCAAGCTGGGAAAAGCAGTGGCCTTTAATACACACACGATTAATTACCTTTTGAAATGAAGCCACACTCCGCTCTGCTCCCCAAATTCCCTTATGCAATTATAACTTAAAACGGCTCCTTTTATAAAACCCAAGGGTACCAAGTGATGTACCAAGGACAGGGTGGAGGGAGTGGTCAATCCCCATGGATGCAAGAAGGCATTTTCTGCAGAGAATTGAAGAACAGTTGTAACACAGAGTAAAATTGGGTCTGCTTTTGAAAAATCACTATGCATCATCAATGCCACCCGCCCTTAGTACATCATCAAGGACATCGTAAACGCCCCAGTTGTGAATTTGCTGATGGGACAAGGGACTTTCTTCTCCAAACTTAAAGAAAGCAAGCTATAAAAGCTTTGGTACATACCTCTATTCCCCTCTTACTTTTGCATTTTCCTCCCTCTCTAAACTCCTCTTCTTCTCTTTTTGTTTCTGTTTGTTGGGTGGTGTGAAGAATATGTATTCCTTCAACTAGAAATAGAGTCAGTGGGGTCACCTGTGTTCCAAAAACCTGGCAAAAGGCAGATTTGAGACTAGATAATTTCTGTTGATTTGTTTCTTTCATTAGTACAACATTCCATTTTTAACTAGATTTTAAGGTCATATTGCTTTCTTTTTTTATTTAAAGAGTTTGCTCCCCAAACGTCCTCTGTTCTTTGAAAACCTAGTATTTTTTTTTCTTTTTTTTTTCACTCCTACATTTATATACAACTCTTCTGTAAATATTGGGGCTTGATCACCTAACGACAAATGCTTTTGAGATAGAATTTACTTCTTATATGCTGTATATTATTTTTATGGGTATCTTATAATGTTTTTATGCCATTGTGCTATTAGAACCATATCACCTTGATTTTGCAAGGCTAAGTAGTTTCTCTATTGCATCTCTGATTACATAAAGTTAATATGCCTACAGATTCCACAGGGCCCTGAAATGCTTTCAAAATTGCAGGCTCTACCTTTTCATTCATATGATATTTTTAGTTTTGAAATTCTTTTCAGGTAAAGTTGAAAACCAAGTACAGAGGAAACACCCAGAGGAACAATTCTATTCCTACAATCCTATTGTTTTTGTTCAACTGGATCTATCTCATTTTAACCACAATGAAATCAAGACAGAAAAATGCTACTTTTGGTTTGTTGACTCTACCAACTCCAGAATTCACACACTATGCAAATAGCAGTAGTAAAGGCTAAAGCATTGAAAATGCTAGAACATGGTTCCAGGAGGACCCAGTGTTAACTCATTTTAAGAGTAAACTTTTTATTTTATTTTTTGATAACGGAGTTTCATTCTTGTTGCCCAGACTGGAGTGCAATAGTGCAATCTCAGCTCACTGCAACCTCCTGGTTACCAGCTTCCTCCTACTAACTTGCTTGTTCTGCTTCTGTAAAATTCTGCTTTGCCATCCTCCTTCTCTAAGCAAGGTATAAAAAGGAATCAAGCCCCTTCTTCGGGGCCAAGAGAATTTTGAGCATTAGCCATCTCTCAGTTGCCAGCAATAAAGGACTCCTGATTCAGTCTCAGAGTGTGGCGCTCTCCTTACAATTCACTCGATTACAACATTAACACTATTAATTCTCCCAATCCGTAAACATGAAATATCCTTCCATTCACTTATGTCTTCTTCAATTTCTTTCATCAATGTTTTATAGTTTTCATTGTACAGATCTTTCATTTCCCTGGTGAAATTTATTCCTAGAATTTTATTCTTTTTGATATTATAGTAAATGGAATTGTTTTCTTCATTTCTATAAATTATTTCTTGTAATACTCATACTAACACTGTTATTATTTTGATTTGTCAGAGGGAAAAGTAAGGCTTGAGGAGGTTAGAAATAACTTTTCCAAGGTCACAGAGCTAATTGTCACAACTAGGACTCAGCTCTACCATGTGAACAAAGATTTTTTTTTAATACCAAACCAAACCAAAAGTATTTATTTCTACTCCACTATTCTGTCATGGTGAGTTTTAGGTGCTAATGGGGGTTTTAGGTGCTCTATGATGGTGTCCAATAGAGAATTAAAATTCAAGTCTGGAAATGAGATCTAGACTGAAGATTTTTTTTTTTAATTAGCCCTTATCAGCATGCAGTCAGTTGTGGAAATCCTTAGCATGGCTGAAATTTTTCATGTTAAGAAAAGACTAGAACTTGAGTAGGAACCTGGGAGGAGATATTACTTAACAAATGGGCCTAAGAAAGTAAGTTATGGCAAGAGGCCAAGGTATGCCAGAGACCCAGGACAAAACACAGTGCAGAGTGATGTCACAGAGCCAAATGGGAGTGTCATCTATGGCAAGCTCTCCCAGGTGTTTGTGGGTGAAATGTATTCAAATTCAAAATCTCTCAACCCAAAAATTTTCTCCACAAAGGAAGTAGAGAAACAAAACAGTTCACTATTGAATAAGCATTAAACCAGAATGCACTTTGCACTACAGGCAATCCCCTAAGAGACTCATAATCCACAAAGACAGAACTATCATCCTTCTACACAGCCAGGCAGAAACAACCTATTACATACATGTTCTCAAGATAAATAATAACTAGTCCTCAAGTAAGAAGAATTGACAGCACCATTCGTCACACAGTTTATCCTTGATTAACCTGCCAATTGGGGTGACCATCTATGTTACTTAATTTGCTTTATACAAAGAAAATAAATGTTTTATATCTTTGTGACAGGAGGTAGTTTTGAAAGTTGGACCAAGGCACCTACTATCACCCAAGCTAGGCGTCTCCACTTCCAAAGAACCTGGGAGACAGGGTGCTATTTTCTTTCTTCCTTGACGTTTAAATGCCAAAGAGATGGTTTCCATGTCTTTGAGAAAGACCCTACTCCTGGGCCATAAAGCTGACAAAAGGGGCTAGCTAGTTTTCAAAAGGATTTATATACATTTCAAAGACAGGAGGAAGAATTTATGATGACAATTTTCTGAAGTAAATGCTCTAAGAAAAGGAAGGAGAGAGAAGTTCCTTTCCTTATTTTCAACAGGAAAAAATTAAGCCACTTATTTTTAATTTGTATTTTCATTTACATATGAATAGAAACTTCCATGCACTCAATCAATATCAAAACTGAAGCTTTTTTGTTTTGTTCTGTTTTGCTTTTATGATTAAGCAATGCAAGGTTGAGGAGTGAAAATATGAGAGGTGTCAAGGACAGAGAGCCATACTACTTTGAAACAAGCTTAATCAGGAAGAAAAATAGGGAGGTAAGACTTCTGCTCAAGGATAATGTTTGCAGCAGAGATCCAACCAGGTTTATTTGCTAAGGGCATGGAGGCAGAGGAAAGAACAAGTTTCAAAGACCAGGAAGAGAGGGGCTGTGAATAACAGTGCAGAGTTTTGGAGGAAGAGAGAAGAGAGATCATCAAGAGCTGCTTGGAGGGGTCCCTCTTGGCCAGGAGGAGAGACAGAGAGCCCTTCCTCCAAGTCCAGGGGATGGGAAATAAAGGACGAAAGGAAGGATGGAAATGTGTAGTTTTGAAGGAAAGGGTAGAGGAAGTAATGTCTACATTTAATGGTTTCTATAGTCTCTAGGGAAGTGGAGACAATGAGATTCATTAAGAGGAGAATCATAGTTCTTCAACAAACCTAGGGGAAGGCAATGTGGTACCTTTGCTTTATGAGCCAAAGAGACATGAGTGAGTCCAGTTTGATATCACAGCATTGTGAGACTGAAATTAGATGATTATAACATGCTCTCTTAGTCAGCTTGGACTGCCATAACAAAACATGTAGGGTGACTTAAACAGAAACATACTTCACAGTTCTGGGGCTAGAAATCCAAGATCAGGGTGCTAGCATGATCTGGTTCTGATGAGGGCCCTCTTTCTGCTTTGCAGACAGATGGCTTCATGCTGTGTCTTCACATAGCATAGAAAGAAGGCCTCTCTTTCACATCTCTTCTTATAAGGGCACCAATCCCATTCAAGAGAGCAGAGTCCTTATGACCTAATGACCTCCCTAAAGGCCCCATCTCCAAATACCATCACATTGGAAACTGGGGCTTAAAACATATGAATTTTGGGGATTCACATTCAGTCCACAGCCTATGCCCAGAACAACACCTAGCAAACAGCCATCAGCCAGTAAATAGTAACTGTTAATATTACCCAAAGTCAGACAAGTGAATGCTGGAGCCCAGACTACAATCAGCAGTCATTGTCCTTTCCTCTAAGCCAGGTTACCTTTTACCATCCCGGTGACCCAGACAACTTGTTTACTCTCTGGGTCTCAGTCTCTTGCAAAATTAGAGGATTAACTTTATTGACCTAAGTTCCTTAATCCCTTTGCATCTTTGGCATTGGAGTAGAAATCCATCAGTCAATTGGCATCCAGAAACACTGCAAGAGGGCATGCTGGGCTCATCAGTCCACAGAATGGAACAAGGAACCAGAAACAAGGAAACCTTGACACAGAAGCAAACTTCTTTTGCAGTTCAGTCCAACAAACTTTGTTGATAGCCCACTGTATTATAGGTGCTGTTAAAACACACACTCTGAATGAAGAGACCCCTCCAAACAGGCTTTGTGTGAGCAACATGGCTGTTTATTTACCTGGTGTGAGTGGGCTGAGTCCAAAAAAGGGTCAGCAGAGGGCAGTGGGATAGGAGTTGGTTTTATAAGTTTGGGGTAGGCAGCGGAAAATTACAGAAGTTACAGTTCAGAGTGGTTTTTGCAAGCTGGGACGGGGTCATAGGGTCTGGAGTCATGAGGTTGACCAAGGTCAGTTACAAAGTCCAATTGCCTTATCCATTGAGGCTGGAATAAGGAACAATAGAAGAATGTCTCAAGTTCATTAGGCGCCACAGGGATTGATCATTCTTTCTCCTTTTGTGGTTTTCCAGTTACTTCAGACTTTCCAGGAACTCATCTGGTGTGTCCGTGCAGGTCACAGAGGTGTCCATGGCACCATCAGTTGGCCTAAAAGATCTTACAGGTGGTATGCTGGGAACTTGATGCACATCATCTCATTTAATCCTCTAGCCACCTAGATTAGGTTTTATAATACTCATTTAACAACTGAAGAAATTGAGTCTCCAAAATCATGCAACTTTCCTGAAGTCATATGGCTAGAACAAGCGGGACCAGGATTCAAACCCAGATATCTTTGACTAAAGAATTCAAGATATTTTCACCACTTCAGGCCCAGGAAGCGTTCTTATCTTGTGTCTCTCTGCAGAAAATCAATCGGTGAAGGTCAGATTGGGGCCTATAAGTGACTCAAGAGGGTGGAAAAATACCTATAATAGGGTAGTGCTCTTTTTTTTTTTTCTATACTGAAAATAGAAATACCAGTCGAATGAACAGACGGTAGTGCTCTTAATACGTTAAATTGTAAAAAAAAAAAAAAAAATTGAGAAAGACTTTGAAATTTAGTGGGCATCCTAACTGTCTCATCCACCTAGGGTTATTCCTACCTTTCATTGTGATTGACCAGGCTATCGTACAACCCTGTGGAAATAGAAGTCACCTCCAGAAACATATTGGTAATCAAATAATTTCTGCTGTAGAAAGATAAATTCTGTCCCAAGGAAGTTCAATTGGCTTCCCCCCCATCAAGTGGAAGAAGACAGTTCTTTTTTTTTTTTTAAATGCGCTTAATGTAAATACGTTCAGCATTCTTAATAATAGACTATAATTGTGTCTGCTGCTTGGAGTCTCCTTTGAACAATTTGTAACAATTTTCTGGCTTCCTCCTTAGTTAATGAGTTATGTGAAGTCTTTGATGTGTATCCATTTTATATTTGTATGAGAGTCAGATTGTATTCTCTTTTAAAATCAATGTGTTCTCATCTTTGGTTGTCCCTAGTTTCCAACTGTCCCATAATAAGAGTTGTAATTGTAACTAGCCTTTCCAGGTTATCATCTCTTCCTGAATGTAGCAGAAAGTACCCTGCCTGCCTTTAACCTAAGGCATTGCATTGTACACCTGTGTCAAAATATCTCATGTATCCCATAAATATACATACCTACTATGTATCCATAAAAGTTTTTTTAATTAAAATTTTAAAATAAAAATACAGGGGAAAAAAAAATTTCTAAGCCATGACATGATGCTTGTGTTACCGGAAAGAAGAAGATGGAACAGAGAAAGTAAGCCTGGCTCTTTTCCCCCAGCGGAGTGCAAAAAGGAACCGGGAGGCAGAGAAAGAACAAGGTCAGACATCACAGTTTCCTTTCCCTAGTTCCCCAAGATTTGAACCTCATGTGGGGATGGGGCTGAGGAAACAGTGAGGCAGGTGGAAAAGCATTCAAGAAAACCAGTCCGTTTCCCTGCTAGTGGTTGGAGAGGCCCTAGCCTCTTTTGGAAATCTCACTTTCCGCCTCACAAACGCGCTAGGGCAGGATTCCAGTGGGGGCCGAGAGCTGCCGACATTTCCTCCAGGTTTCCATGTGGTGAGCAGACAAGCCGGGAGTCCGCCCTGAGGGGATGCGGAAGTCCGCCCTGAGGGGATGCGGAAGTGCTATGAGTCACCAGACAAAATACCGGATGCCCAGGTAAGTTTGAATTTCAGATGAACAACAAATAATAACAACAATTGTTGTTATTATTTTAGAGACAGGGTTTTGCTCTGATGCCCAGGTTGGGGTGCAGTGGCACAATCACACCTCACTATAATCTCTAACTCCTGGGCTCAAGCGCTCATCTCACCTCTGCCTTCCAAAGGCAAACAATTTGTAAATATTCATTTAGTTCCATGGTTATGCCAAAAATTATTTGGAGTTTACCTGAAATTCAAATTTACCTGCATGTCCTGTATTTTATTTGCTAAATCTGACAACCCCCAGAGGCTCCACAGTCTCCCCCTTGCTCCACCATCACGGGTGTCCGGGAAACACACCCAGACACCATCCCAGAGAGGGGCTGAGAGCAGAAATCTGAAAGCCAGTGTTATCCTAACAGGACCATCTAAAAGGGAAGAGATTTTGTTACCAGTAGTTAGCAAGTTTAAGGTTGTTGTTCCTGCCCTCTCCTGCAGGTAGGGATTCCTGTACAAGATTAATTGGATTAGGCATAAAGAAATTAAGAAGCTGTTTTCCTTCACACATCTAAACAGTATGGGTGTTAAAAGTTTTGACCCTTGCCACGCTGGCTAGAAGAGATGTTTGGGGTAGGTCTATGGACAGTTCCTAATATGCAGGGCCAGGAGAGTGCCCGTCCCTTCCTGAGAGAAATACTAGAAGTTCCACCTACATCCAGAGACTGGAGGCAAATGGCACTTGCCCATCCCTACTTGTACCTGTTAGGGTGTCTGGAAAGCATGTGGCTCCCCAACTTCCTATGATAAATGGTGAGAATTTGGGCTTCAGTTTTTTATATTCATTGTTTCTGCTTGTGGCACATCCAGAAAACCACAGGGAACTTCCACAAATGACTAATGGAGCAATTAAATTATATCCAGCAACTAAAATTTCCCTTAAACAAAAGCATCTGAGCTTCTGTCTCCCAGAAGGAATTACACTTTCTACTTCACAAAGCTTTTATGAAGATTAATAAATTCATGTTTTCAAAGGTGGTTGAGAACTCTAGCTAGCAGTGTCTACATTGACTGTTTTAGAAATTTATGATAATTTGCATTACTACAGTACTTACTTTTAAACAAACAAACAAAAACTCTCAAAAAACCCCAAACAAACTAGAAGAGTCATGTCCTAAATGGTTAGCACCTTGCCACGTGCTGCTGAGGAGCACTTAAAATGTAGCTAGTGTGACTGAGGTACTGAAAACAGCGAAAATTCACAGAGCAGAATGCCAAGAAGGGAGAGCTGAACAGAGAAAGAACTGAAGACATCTGCAGAGGATTCCCCCTCGATCGTTTAGCCCAGTACTGATCAGCACATTTGTGTGAGGAAACTACCCAAGGAGCTCACATGGGGCTGGAACTTGTGTCCCCCAGCCAGAATAGAAACATCTCATCAAACATTGGGTAGATCAATAGGAAAGTTTTGCCTCTATACAGGGATAAAATTAGCCCTAAAGACTGCTCTGATCCCACCGAATGAAAGTAAACCTTAAAAGAATCAATGTTTCTAAGTAACTAACTGTATCCAAGAGCAAAGCCCAAGGATTTCATAGAAACACGAAAATATCCAGTACTTAAAAAGGTAAAAGTTCAAAATGTTTAGTATCTAATCAAAAATTGCCAGGCATACAAAATGGCAGGAAAGTACAACCTGTGAGGAGAAAAATTAATCAGTAGAAATAGACCCCAAAATGGCAAAGATGATAGACTTGGCAGGCAAAGCGTGTCAGAACAGTTATTAGAACTATTTCCATATGTTCAAAAAGGTAGAGGAAAGATGGAGCATGCTAAGTAGTCATGAAAGTTATAAAGATATGTTTTAAGAAGACCCAAATCGAAAGTACAAAATCTGAGATGAAAAATACACTAGAAGGATTAATGGCAGATTAGATATTGCAGAAGGAACGATTAGTCAACCTAAAGACATAGCAGTAGAAACTATGTAAAATGAAACACAGCAGGGAAATGACTTAAGAAATGAACACAGCATCGAGACAATTTTAAGGAGACTGATGTGTATGCAATTAGAATCTTTGAATAAGAGGTAAGTAGGAGTAACAAAATAAGCATTTGAAGAAATAGCCAAAATCTTTTCAAATTTGATGCCAGCCATACACTCACAAACCTAAGAAAGTAAAAAAAAGCCCCAGACACCAAACACCAGAAATGTGAAGATAACTACACCAATACACGTAATCAAATTGCTAAAACAGTGTTAAAGAGACAAATCTTACCAGTGGCCTGTGAACCAGAAAGTGAAAGTCCAGCCCAAGCTCAAGAAAGTGGAGTCAGCATTGCTCTGCCTACCAAGGCCCCTTGCTCTTCTCCAGAGACTCTAGAATATGGACATTTGCTTCACCTCCTCAAAACTTTTCTTCTTACCTGCTGTGGATTGTTTGGGAGGTATTTGACCATAGAAACTGTATCAGTCAAGGTCAATCAGAAACAGAAGCATTGGGAGAGAAACAGAGGCCAGGTACAGTGGCTCACGCCTGTAATCCAGCACTTTGGGAGAGTGAGGCAGGTGGGTCACCTGAGGTCGGGAGCTCCAGACCAGCCTGACCAACATGGAGAAACCCCCTCTCTACTAAAAATACAAAATTAGCTGGGCATGGTGGTGCATGCCTATAACCCCAGCTACTTGGGAGGCTGAGGCAGGAAAGTTGCTTGAACCCGGGAGGTGGAGGTTGTGGTGAGCTGAGATCGCACCATTGCACTCCAGCCTGGGCAACAAGAGTGAAACTCCATCTCAAAAAAAAAAAAAAGATAGAAATAGGGATAGAGATACAGATGTAGAAATAAAGATAGAAATGATAGAGATAGATGAGACACAGCACTAAAGATGAGAGACAGAAAAAGAAATATAGAGATGAGATGAAAATAGAGATAGACGTGGTAGAGACAGAGATAACAGAGATAGAAATAGATATACACAGGGTTTTGTTAGGGTTATGTAAGTTGTCAGAATCAAAATGGAGTCACTAATGTTAGGATAACTTTGACAAATAGAGCCAGGGAAGGACAGGAAGAGAGGAGTCTCATGCTTACATGCCTGCTAAGAGAAATCACCACAAAAGACAGTAACAACTACAACTTTGCACAAAGGCTGTCACAACCTTACATAAAAAATGCTTCTGCAAGGATATCTGCCCAGCAACTGCCTGCATACTCTCGGACTGGCATCACCCTTGCTATTAATCTTGGTAACCCAGGATAATTATTTCAAAAACAATTGTGTCATCTTCCTTATTTTTCCCTTTAAAAACCTTTGCCTTCCCTTAACCTCCCTGAATACCAACATAGTTTACTATGGCATGCATATGTCCATGGCACTGCTTTATTCCCAAATAAGTATCTTTTAGAGAGCTTCTCTCTGTTTGTTATTTAGGTTAACAGAGGTATTTGACCTCAAGTAATTGTGGGAGCTGGTTAAGTCATCTCTGAAAAGCTGTTTCGTGTCTGATGGAAGTTGACATCTATAGGGTAGGCAGTTGAGAAGTGTATTAGGCCATTCTTACCTTGCTCTAAAGAAATACCTGCAACTGGGTAATTTATAAAGGAAAGAGGTTTAATTGGTTCACAGTTCTGTAGACTGTACGGGAAACATAGCTCCAGTGTCAGCTTCTGGGGAGGCCTCAGGAAACTTACAGTCATGGCAGATGAAGTGGGAGCTTGCATGCTGCATGGTGAAAGTAGGAGCAAGAGGTGGGGAGAGGTGCCACACACTTTTAAACAACCAGATTTTGCAAGGACACACAACTGTGAGGACAGTACCAAGGGATGGAACTTAAACCATTCATGAGAACTCCACCTCCATGACTCGGTCACCTCCCACCAGGCCCCACCTCCAATACTGGGGATTACGGTGCAATATCAGATTTGGGTGGGACAAATATACAAATTATTCATATATCAGGAAGGAAAGATGGATATTAAAAGAGGAAGAGCAACGTGAAATCACGTCATGAGCTGGAGCCCACAAAAATGAACCAAAGTCCTTTTCAGTTCTTGTTGCCTCTGACCTTGATGATCCAGATTGTCCTTCAGTCACCAACACCATTCCAGAGCTAAACACATACCCAGGAGTAGGAGAAGCTGAGGCAGGCTCGGGAGGGTGGAACAGTTGCAGGCCTGACCCCCTGCCTCATGCGAACAAGGTGAGCCAGGAGATGAGTGATGATGTGTGTGAGCTACACAGTGGCTACGACTTCCCGTGCTCCCACCCACCACAGATCTCCTGGAATAATCTGGTTTGTGGCCCATCCCATCCAGAAACCAATAGGAAAGGTTATTTTGGAAAACGTAATTCAGCAAAGCTAAACTGACACATTAAAAAACCACAACAGCAACTAAAATAGCATTTGTGGGATAGCAGAGAATTTCAATTACCCATGTTCTTTCTTGTCTCAATTAGCATTGACAATCAAAAATGTGTCTGTGGGTGGTCTATCCAAGTTTATCGCATAATGAATTGTTTTATAATCACCTTTCCCTGTATTTAGAAATCCTGCCAGAACACTGGGATGAATTCACCACGTACACAGAGCTCAAGCTGCTTTTTAACAGAGAGGGGATCAAAAGACTTACAAGAGAATACAAACCCACTAAATAATGCTAAAGAAAGATTCCACCTGTAGAAAACTTCCCCTCAATACCCAAGGTCACAAGGAAAGAGGTGAAGGCATCTGCTCTAAGAAAGAACAAGGTTGGCCAACTGCAGAATGAGCCAGAATAGAAGGGATAGTTAATGAACTTGAATTTTAGCTGCCTTAAAAAGATGATGATCCAGGCATGAGCTCTAGAGTTAATGTAGTCTGATACAGGAAAGAGCTCAGTGGTAACACATTTTTTTCCTGGGGATGGCCCAGAGGTCATTTTCCACTGTGAGACAGGAAAGACCTGGAAACAGCTTAACTAGGACCCAGAGTGTTTTAGTGGTGCTAAAAACTGGTGAAAGCAGTGGCCAGAATCCTTCAGAGACACAGTAGCAAAGGGACTCCATTTGTGAGAGCCAGGACCAACTTCAGTTGATCTCTAGTGGATGCAGCTGTAGAGCCATCCTGGTGGTCCAAAGGGAGAAACGCGACATCTGCCAATGGAACACCCGATGAAGACAGGCCTGCCGTGGAGAACAGCTGGCAGCAGAAGAGCTGGGGAACTTCTTTTGAGGAGCTGGGTTTCTGGAGGCCAAGTAGGAAACACACACACACCACCACCACCATCACCATTACCTTCGTTTAAGGGGTAGGCAGTGCTGTAACAATAAGGACTGTGAGTTCTAAGTATTCAGAAGATTTTGTAGAAGCCGTAAAGATGGAACAAGGGCCAGGGGTGGTGGCTCACACCTGCAATCCCCATACTTGAGAGGCAGAGGCAGGCAGATGGCTTGAGCCCAAGAGTTTGAGACCAGCCTAAGCAACATAAGAAGATCCCCTCTCTACAAGAAAAAAATAAAATTAAAATTAGCCAGGCATGGTGGTGCATGCCTGTAGTCCCTACAAGCTGAGGTGGTGCACACCTGTAGCACGTCACCTCCTGAGTAGCTGAGGGACTACAGGGAGTCCCATATTGGCCTCAATTGTTATCCGTCCTTAAATCTATAATGTCTACCATGTAAATTTGCAGTTCCTTCTGCTCAAGATGTAAAATGCCCCAACTTATAACATTGGGCTTGGCCATGTAACTCCCTCCTACCTCAGCCTCCCAAGTAGCTGAGGGACTGCCTGCTGAGGTAAGAGGATCACTTGAGCCCAGGAGGTTGAGGCTTCAATGAGCTGTCATGCCACTGCACTACAACCTGGGTGACAGAGAGACACTCTGTCTCAAAAAAAAAAGCAACAACAAAAAAGATGGACCAAGACATATATTAGGTCATTCAAAGGCCACTGAGTCCACAAGAGATGCAAGGAATGTTGAGGATTTTGTGCTGCTGGATTAAAGGGGAGTTCTACTTTCTATGCTCCAAATTCTGAATGTATATGCATTTTCAGTGTCTTATTTACAGGGGATTCAGGGACTCAGATTTCTACCCGCCTTCCTGATCCCTGTAAGGATAACGGACATACCCTTTCCATCCTTGCAACACTCCTCTGAAGTAATCAAGGAAGTGGGATTTTTGCAACACTCAAGCTGATAAAAGCCTGGGGATGGAGGCGTGCTGAGGATCACTGTGTGATGGAACGCACCCGGGTCATCACACGGCATCAATCAAGAATCGCAGGCAGCCCACGTCTTAAGTACCATTTTGGACTCGAGACCTGCACTTAAGATATGCAAGGAGTTTTCTGCCTGTTCACATAATTGCCTCTGCCCAGAAAGGACTAATGGTTTCTCAGGATGAAGAAACTCTAGTAAGATGTGAGGTGCCCATTTACAGCTAATTGAAGATTAATGAGGTTTTAGTGCCATTTACCAAGTGTTACATCGCAAACAGGTAATTTCCAGGCATAACTCCAGCAGTGCTTGGATTTCACTTCAGTTCTCCAGGGGAGATGTTTGGTTGTGGGCAGCCGCAGCTTTTCGCTGCCGACACAAATCCCAGAGAGTGGCAACATGTGAGGACTGAGTATTCTTTTGTTTCCTTTCTCTGTGTAAAACTATAGTTGGCCTTCGATATTCTTATATTTGGCTTATTAAAAAATGTCAAATGTTATGAATTATCAAAAGCAGTCTTCATCAGCACATGTATAGAGCTGGTAACTAGAATTATATTAAGCTTCCTAATGAGTCTATGATACTGGTAATTCACCGTCACATTGAAACTGTCCTGCTTCCCCATTTTCCCAATTCTGCCCTCCAACAAATATAAAAAGTTGCTTTTGCTCAGGAATTTACTAGCAGTGGTAGATTGGACTATTGGCCCCAGTTGTTCATCCCTCCTTAAATCTATAACTTCTACTGTGTAAATTTGCAGTTCCTTCTGCTCAAGATGTAAATGCCCCAACTCATAATATCAGGCTTGGCCATGTAACTCCCTCTGCCTAAGTGACCAGGGGAAAAGTGATGGTTTGCTGGTTCCATGCATAAACTTTCAGAGGCTGCATCTGCTTTCCTTTTCCCTCTTGGGCTTCTGCCATTGCCAGGAGGAGAACATGCCATAGCTGGCCTGCTAGTTCAAGGGCAAGGCAAAACACGTGCAGGAGAGATGAACCCAACCTGTGGCTGACGGCCAACTTCAGCTGAATCAAGTGTAGATCAGCCCATGCCAGCTGGCTCACAGCTCCTGAGCAAAAGTAAGACAGCTGTTTTAAGCCGCTGAATTTTGGAATGGGTTGTAAAGCAGAGCTAACTGATTATTGATTGAGCCCCTGTGATATTCTAGCCATGGGTTAGAAGCAGGGTATACAGAGTTGTGGAAAACAGAAGTCCTTGCCTCTAGAAAGGGCCAGTCTCACCTGGACATCATGTCACTTCACAATGAGGTACTTCTGACTGGGAGGAGGGTGCAGAGGGCCTGGCTTTCGGACTCGTTTCCAGCATCGCTTTATTTCACAAGTTCAGCATCAGTAACGTAAATGATGACTGCCGTGCTGCCAACAGAGAAATCTCATGAAGAAGTTATGGGAATTCTTATTAAATGTGGGCTTTTGTGCAAACTCTGGCAGCTACTTCTTCAAAATTTTTTTTTTCATTTGCCAAAACAAAGCCACCGAAAGATCCCTTTAAATCTGTGGTTCTCAAAAGCTGCAGAAGAATCCCAGTGGGAAGTGAGTGGCTTTATTTTCTTTGGAAATTCAGAATCCTCAGGGAATCAGGATTCAGTCTGTCTGGGATGCGGCACCAAAATCTGCATTTTTTTATGCTTCACTCTTCTCCCTTTACCCAACAAAATTGTGATGTTGTAAGTCTACAGGCCACTATTTGAGAAACCTGCTCAAAATGGCAAGCTTCTTGGGGATAGTTACCAGGTACATTGACACAGATTTGCAGGGACCTCATCCTAGATTTATTGGCAGAGCTCTTTGGCTTGTTCCTTAACTTCTGCAGCCTTGTTTCCTGATCCCTGCCTCTTGATCTGCCTGGACTCTAGATATTCCTCTGAACTTAGTAGGTGCCTGCTATGGTTTGAGTATTTGTCCTCCCAAACCTCGTATTGAAATTTGATCCCAGTGCTGGAGGTGGGGCCTAATGGGACGTGTTTGAGTCATGGGGGTAGATCCGTCATGAATAGATTAATACCCTGGGTGGGGCATGCAGCGGAGTGAGTTCTCATTCTGTTAGTTCCCAGGGAACTGGTAATTAAAAACGAGCGGGCACCTTCCTGCTGTCTGTCTCCTCTCTTGCCATGTGATCTCTGCACACACCTGCTGCCCTGCCGCCCTTCGTCTTCCACTATGAGTGGAAGCAGCCCAAGGCTTCACTAGAAGCCCAGCCTTCCAGCCAGCAGAACTGTGAGCCAGATAAACCTCTTTTTGAGACAGTCACCCAGACTGGAGTGCAGTGGCGCAATCTCAGCTCACTGCAACCTCTGCCCACCAGGTTCAAGCAGTTCTCCTGCCTCAGCCTTTCAAGTATCCCACAGGCATGTGCCACCATGCCCAGCTAATTTTTTGTATTTTCAGTAGAGACAAGGTTTCACCATGTTGGCCAGGATGGTCTGGATCTCTTGACCTCAGGATCCACCCACCTCAGCCTCCCAAAGTGCTGGGATTACAGGCGTGAGCCACGGCACCCAGCCAAGTATTCCTTTATAGCAACACAAATAGACTAAGACAATGCCCAGCGAATGTTTTTTAAATGAATTAATAAGCTTGTCACCACCTGGATCCAGATGCCTGCCGGCTTGTCAATGACCACTGACTGCTATAGATCTGAGCACTGGTCTGATGCTGTGAGCTGGCTGCCCTGATCCTTCTTCAAGTTCTGAATCATCCTCATTCCTTCCACCTCCACCCCACATCCGCCGCACTTGTCTTTCCCTAGTTCCCTAATACTTACGGCTGACATTCTGAGCTTCATGTTCATTGAAATCTACAGCCAGCAGGACATCAGGTGCCAGACCAGCATCTCTGCTATTACTGAGACTGGTCTGAACTCTCACGGCTTCAATGCGTCTTAACACATATTAAGGAGGAAGAGAGGTGGAAGGTTTCTATCTGTAAATCAGAACTGGCCACCTGTGAGTACACTGAGGCAAAACAGAATCAAATGCCATCCCAGAAATGTTGCAGTCACAGTGCAGCGGGCATGTTTACAGTGAGATCTGAATCATTTAGAATTATTGAAGTATAGTCCAGAATACAGTGCCACTGGCTATTTAATAGGGATCAATAAATAATTTCAGCACATAGTGAAATTAAAACTCTCCGTTGCCATCTGGAACTTGGTGTTCACATGCTGATCAGAAACCGACTAGATGATGTAATTCTATTTCTCACAATATCCCAGAGCACAAAAGAATTTTTTCAAAAAAGACACTAGAGAGAATGAGGTTCAAGTCTGGTCTGCATATTTAGGAGTTGCTCTCAGATATAGAACAGGAATTTGTTTTGCTCTGTTTTTGTAAGTGGAAGTGTCTGTTTAGCGACCCCTCCAACCTTGGGGTTCTGCCTTTTTTAGAGGCTGCTTAACATTAATTATCACTTAAATTCAATGTAATTTGGGGGCAAATAAAAGGAGGTTATGGAGTGACATCTTTTACCCAGTAAATACATGGCCAAAGGGCTGTTTGTAAATTTATTTGTGTTTGTGGTAGATCAAGTGACAATTGTTTTGTTTTGTGTTGTTTTGTTTTGTTTTTTGAGACTGAGTCTTGCTCTGTCGCCCAGCCTGGAATGCAATGGTATGATCTTGGCTCACTGCAACCTCCAACTCCTGGGTTTAAGCGATTCTCCTTCCTCAGCCTCCTGAGTAACTGGGATTACAGGCACCCGCCACCACGCCCGGCTGATTTTTGTATTTTTAGTAGAGACAAGGTTTCACCATGTTGGTCAGGCTGTTCTTGAACTCCCGACCTCAGATGATGCGTCCACCTCGGCCTCCCAAAGTGCTGGGATTACAGGCATGAGCCACCATGCCTGGCCTCAAGTGACAGTTTTGATTCAATCACGAAGGTTTTCATTTAGAGAAATCCTATAACAGATTCTTTCGTAAAATCAAAAATTGCCTTAAAATATATAGATGACAATAAAATAAAAATTTCGTATGGATGCACAGAACACTTTCCTATACCTCTCTAAAGGCACATGTACATTTTTGTTTGTTCTAGCACTCGTATGAAGCTTTATGATACCTCTGCTAGTCTGTTCACTCTTTTAGAATGGACCTTCCTGATCATTGAATTCTGTCAGCACCTGTCTCATGCTGTGAACAAAGCAGGCACTTGTTTTTGTTAAATGAGTATCTGGAGGGTGCAATTTATTTTGTTTAATGTGGCAGCCAGGGGACATATGCCTTTCTTTGGTATCAAAAGGTGACACCACCTGAAAACTTAAATCAACTTTGAAACGAGTTTAAACTTGTGTTCAGGAATGACAGCTCCATTAACGGTACTATCTAAAATGACATTGCCCAGAATTTTTTAGGACAGCTAGCATTGTCTCATATATAGATATATAGATTTTTTTTTTTTTGAGACAGAGTCTCGCTCTGTAACCCAGGCTGGAGTAAAATGGCACTATCTTGGCTCACTACAACCTCCACCTCCTAGGTTCAAATGATTCTCCTGCCTTAGTTGAGTAGATGGGATTACAGGTGCACACCACCACACCTGGCTAATATTTGTATTTTTAGTAGAGATGGGGTTTCATCATGTTGGCCAGGCTGGTCTTGAACTCCTGACCTCGTGATCCACCTGCCTCAGCCTCCCAAAGTGTTGGGATTACAGGCGTGAGCCACCGAACCTCTCTCTTATATATCAATCTCCTTCAATGCCATTGTCAGAAAAGGAATTTAGTTTTGCATAGACCAAGGAGGGCAGAGATGGGGGAATTGGTACCCTGACAGAGCTAATGGTCCGCCCAGGTGGGATTGATCCACAAAGTTAGTAAGCACCCCCCCAAGCCAGACTGGATTTTAAATCCCAGCACCCAGGTGACAGTTACAGAAACAAATAAATGTTAACGATTTCAATGGAGCACTTTTTCCTATGCAAACTTATTACTCCTTCAAAAATAAAAGCATTTCAAAACCTTTTTGAGAATACAAAAACAAATGAATGAGAATGAATGGGTCTTAACTTTTAAAGTGAAATGACCTCGTTAACATAATCCCTGCCTTCAGTATACATTTTGAATGCCTATCACGGGCTTGCCCATAGATCATTCACAATCTCTGCCCTGGTGAAGCTCACATCCTAGTCAGGAGGTGAATCAAATGAACATGTAAGCACCATGCAAGATAATAAATCAGTAACATATGTGTGACAATGCAAGGATTTGGCAGGGAAGAGGAAGCATGTTTAGCAGGATTTGGAGAAACGACAGAAAGGAAACAGTCGCTGGTGGAGCTCTTGGTGTAGTGGACATGTCAGCGCCCATCTATTCCCCTTAGATACCTTTGACCATTTCTAGCACCTCATTCCTGGGGTTCATATTTCCGCTTCTAATGCCACGTGCCTCTGGCTTTTTCAGAGCACTGTCCTCAGACTGCTAGGGCTGCTTTGCCTACACATACAGACAGACGCAAGTGCCTGGGGGTTTTAGGATACCCTGCCCCCCACCACAAGCCAATGACTGGTCAAGTATGAGGAGCATGAAGGTCAAGATCCCTGCCTCAGTGATCTGCCAGCTTTGGCCTCCGAAAGTGCTGGGATTACAGGCATGAGCCACCGCACCTGGCTCATATCCACACTTTGGAATGCTGCTCAGCAATAAAAAAGGAACAAAATAGTACTCAAAAGCATAGATGAGCTCAAAAACACTATTGCTAAGTGAAAGAAGTCGAACTCAAAAGACTCAGACTACGTAATTCGATTTGTATGAACTTCTAGAAAGGCAAAAGTACAGAGACAGAAGATCAGTGGTTGCCCTTGGCTGGGGCTTGTGGTAGATTAATTGCAAAGAATCATGGTGAAACTTTATATAGAGTGGGAGCTCTTCTGTATATTTTGATTGCAGTAGAAGTTACATGATTGCACACAAACATCAAAAGTCATCTAACTGTGCTGGGCACAGTGGCCCACGCCCGTAATCACAGTACTTTGGGAGGCCAAAGTGGATGGATAGCTTGAGGACAGGAGTTTAAGACCAGACTGGCCAACATGGCAAAACCCTGTCTCTACTAAAAATACAAAAATAAATAAATAAATAAATAAAAATAGCTAGATGCGGTGGTACCACATGTAGTCCTAGCTACTCGGGAGGCTGAGGCACAAGAACCACTTGAATCTGGGAGGCAGAGGTTGCAGTGAGTTGTGATCATACCACTGCACTCCAGCCTGGACCACAGAGCAAGACTCTGTGTAAAAAAAAAAAAAAAAAAAAAAAAATTTAAGGCATCTAACTGTACACCTGAAATTAGTAAATTTTTTTGTATTTAAATTATATCTCAGTAAAACTATTTTAAAATTATAAAACTTGGCCAGCCACGGTGGCTCATACCAGTAATCCCAGCACTTTGGGAGGTGAGGCGGGCAGATCACCTGAGGTCAGGAGTTTGAGACCAGCCTGGCCAACATGGTGAAACCCTTTCTCTACTGAAAAATACAAAAATTAGCTCGGTGTGGTAGCGTGTACCTGTAATCCCAGCTACTCAGGAGGCTGAGGCAGAAGAATCACTTGAACCTGAGGAACGGAGGTTGCAGTGAGCCAAGATCACACCACTGCACTCCAGCCTGGACAACAGAGTGAGACTCTGTCTCAAAAAAAATTATAAAACTTAAAAAATAATGTTAATGATAACAGAAGATTGAGAATCAGATAAATTGTTCGTGTAGTGATTTTAAAAACAGGTGCCCAATTTTTTTATGGTTCAGTTTCTCGAACAAGAGTTATTCACATGCAAGCCATTTGATCAATGAAGAAAATTTTTCAGCACTCTTTCCAATTACTAGGGTGTGTTTTCTTTATCCCAAATCATGTTTTACACATCATTTATACTAAAAAAAATTAATTAAAACAATTATGGCATGCTTCTAAAAATATTTAATGAGTAATAATACTGAACCTAAAAGGGTAAATTTATAATAGTACAATTTCAAGTTTTAGAAACCAGAGAGGGAAGGATATTTCAGGATTGGAAATATTCCTGCCATTCCTTAAATCACATTCCTCCACATCCGTTCATTCAACAAATATTTATTAAAGACCTGCTACACGCCAAACTCTCTATATGATTCTGATCCATCGATGAGCAGAAAACACAGATATCTACCAGTTAGGGTAGATGAACTATTGCAAACTCTCAGTGGCTTCTACCACAATAGGTCCTTTCTGACCCATGGAACCTGACCATTGCTGGTTAACTAAAGCTCTGCAGCAGATTGTCATCCTTCTAGGACCCAGCCTGTTGGAGAAGCCATTATTTGCAACTCTGAATAAACACATTGTAGTTCAGTCACACTTTGGAATACTATTCAGCAATGAAAAGGAACAAGGTGTCATAAACTCAAAAATGGGTGAACTCAAAAATACTACTGCTAAGTGAAGGAAGTCCAATGCAAAAGTCACTGTGGCATGATAAGAACATGGTAAACCCTGTGCTGGCTCCGACAGCTTCTGCCTACAAGCGACAATGCTTCTGCTTATATGTCAGCAGTCAGACCCAGTCCTGTGGCCATGTCCAATGCTAATGGGGGTGGGAAAAGAATAATCCTCCAGACAGGGTCAGGGCATGTATTTGAATAATAGCACAGTTTACTGGTTACCTGTATATGATAACAACATAGAAGAAATAAGGGTTATAGGAAAAAAAGAATAGCTGGGTGTGGTGGCTCACGCCTATAATCCCAGCAATTTGGGAGGCTGAGGCGGGCGGATGACCTGAGGTCAGGAGTTTGAAACCAGCCTGACCACATGGAGAAACTCCGTCTCTACCAAAAATACAAAAATTAGCCGGGTGTGGTGGCGCATGCCTGTAATCCAGCTACTCCGCACTTCAGCCTAGGCAACAAGAGTGAAACTCCACCTCAAAAAAAAAAAAAAAAAGAAAGAATACAGCAGGCAGGATTGGAATGCAATGACATGGAACAGGACGTGGTGTTCAACAGTTCTCAGGGTAACCCTGTGAAGATGTGAGGGAGGTGAGGGAGTTGGCTAAGCAAATTACAAGGAAAGAGCATTTCAAGATGGAACATCTAGAGCAAAGGCCTTGGAGTGAGAACATGCCTGGACTGTTGGAGGAATGGTAGGGAAGCTGGGGTGGCTGGGGTAGAACAGGAACACGTAGTAGGAATGGAGGTAATCACAGCAATGGGGTGGGGCAAACAAAGAGGACTTTGTCATCATCGTAAGAACTTTAGTTTTCACGCTGAGTGAAATGAGGTAGTACAGGGTGCTGAGCAGAGATTATCTAAGTTACCTCTTAAAGGATCACTCTGGGCCAGGCATGGTGGCTCACACTTGTAATCCCAGCACTTTGGGAGGCCAAGGCGGGTGAATCACGAGGTCAAGAGATCAAGACCATCCTGGCCAACATGATGAAACCTCGTCTCTACTAAAAATACAAAAATTAGCTGGGTGTGGTGACACATGACTGTAGTCCCAGCTACTTGGGAAGCTGAGACAGGAGAATCACTTGAACCCAGGAGGCAGAGGTTGCAGTGAGCTGAGACGGCACCACTGCACTCCAGCCTGGGCAACAGAGTGAGACTCCATCTCAAAAAAAAAAAAAAAAATCACTCTGGGCTGGGTGTGGTGCTCACACCTGTAATCCCAACACTTTACGAGGCCAAGGTGGACAGATGCCTTGAGCCCAGGAGTTTGAGACCAGCCTAGCAATGTGTCGAAAACCTGCCTCTACAAAAAATACAAAACAATTAGCTGGGTGGGCTGGTACGAGCCTATAGTTCCAGCTGCTCCAGAGGTTGAGGTGGGAGGATCGTTTGAGCCTGGGGAGGCGGAAGTTGCAGTGAGCAGAGATTGTGCCGCTGCACTCCAGCCTGAGTGACTGAGCAAGATTCTGTCTAAAAAAAAAAAAAAAAAGATAACTCTGGCTATTATATTGGGGACAAAGGGAAGAAGCAGGAGCCCAATTAGGAGGCCACTGCAGGAATCCATGCAAATGTCAACAGTGATTCAGACCAGGGTGACAGCTGTGAGGGCGGTGAGACGTGGTCAAATCCTGGATATTTTTAAAAGTAAAGTCCATGGCATTTCATGACAAATTAGATGTGGGTGTGAGAGAAAAATAGAGACAAGGATGACTCTAAGGATTGTGTTTGTTCATTTTTTTGCTTAATTGGGTAACTGAAAAAACAAAGTTGGCTTAAGGACCTGCAGACATTTTTCAAAGAAGACACCAAAAAGCCCCCCAAGTACATGAAAAGATGCTCAGCATCACTAAGCATCAGGGAGATGGGAATCAAAGCCACGATGCGATAGCACCTTATACATGTCAAGACGGCTGTTTAAAAGACAAGCGGTAACAAGGGTTGGTGAGGATGTGGAGAAAAGGGAACACTTGTAAGCTATTAGTGGAAACATAAACTAGTACCTCATTATGAAAAACAATAGGGAGCTTCCTCAAAAAATTAAAAAGAGAGCTACCATAAGATCCACCAATCCCACTTCTGATACATATCTACAGGAAACAACAATAATATCTCAAAGAAATATCTGCACTCCTGTGTCCATGGGAGCACTATTCGCAATAGCCAAGATGTAGAATCAACCTGTCTGTCAACAGATGAATAAAGAACATGGAGTATATAGCTGGGCAAGGTGGCTCAGACCTGTAATCCCAGCACTTTGGGAGGCCAAGGCGGGTGGATCGCAAGGTCAAGAGATCAAGACCATCCTGGCTAACATGATGAAACTCCATCTCTACTAAAAACACCCAAAAAATTATCCTGGCGTAGTGGCACACACCTGTAGTCCCAGCTACTTGGGAGGCTGAGGCAGGGGAATCGCTTGAACCTGGGAGATGGAGGTTGCAGTGAGCCAAGATCACACCACTGCCCTCCAGCCCAGTGACAGAGCAAGACTCCATCTCAAAGAAAGAAAGTGGCATATATATTTACAACAGAATAATTTTCAGCCTTAAAAGAAGAAAATCCTATCATTTTATACAACGCAGATAAGCCTGGAGCACAGAATGCCCAGTGAAATAAGAATCGGAGAAAGACAAATGGTGGGTAACCTCAGTCATTTGGAATCTAAAAGTCAAACTCAGAAGCACAGATTAGAAAGGTGGTTGCCAGGGGCTGGGGAGTGAGAGAAGTGGAGGGAGGTTGGTCGAGTGGTACAAACTTTAAGATAGATGAATACGATCTGGGAATCTAACGTATAGCATGGTGTCTACGGTTACTGATTATTGTATACTTGAGATTGGCTAAGAGAGAGTAGATCTTAAATGTTCTCACAACACACAGACACACACAGAAGGTAGCTGCAAACCAAAAAGTGTCTGAGACAGGCCTTGATCAATTTAGGGGTTTATTTTGCCAAGGTTGAGGATGCACTGGGAAAAAGAAACACAAGTTATCGTAAGATCTGTGGCCCATGTTTTTTCCAAAAAGGGTTTTGAAGACTTCAATATTTAAAGGGGAAAGAGCAGCAGGAGGGGAAAGAGAAAAGAAACAAGAGTGGGTAGGTGAGGAGATAAGTGGTTATATTCTTGTGAAGCTTTCATTAGTGCTTTACTGAATTCACATGTCACATGTGAAAGGAGGCTGTGGAGGAACAATTATGCCTTCTTGTCACACTCAATAAATCTGCATTTTACATAAGATAAAAATAGGCTGGGTGCACTGGCTCAGGCCTGTAATTCCAGCACTTTGGGAGGCCAAGGCAGGCGGATCATGAGGTCAGGATTTCGCGACCAGCCTGGCCAACAGAGTGAAACCCTGTCTCTACTAAAAATACAAAAATTAGCCAGGCATGGTGGTGTGCACCTATAATCCCAGCTACTTGGGAGGCTGAGGCAGGAGAATCACTTGAACCCGGGAGGCAGAGGTTGCAGTGAGCTGAGATTGTGCCACTGCACTCCAGCCTGGGTGACAGAGTGAGACTCCATCTAAAAAAAAAAAAGATAAGATAAAATTTAACATAGAGTAGAGAAGGAAGTCAAATATGCATTTGTTTTGGGGTGGGCAGAGGGATGATTTCTAGTCTTGTCTTTGTCCCACACCTGTGAAGATAAGCTCTTAGTTAATTTACATGTCAGGGTGATCTAGTTTGGCTGTGTCTCCACCCAAATCTCATCTTAAATTCCCACAGTTTTGGGAGGGACCTGGTGGGAGGTCACTGAATCACAGGGGCAAGTCTTTCCCAGGCTGTTCTCGTGATAGTGAATAAGTCTCACAAGATCTGTTGGTTTTAAAAAGAGGATTTCTTCTGCTCAAGTTCTCTCTCTCTGCCTGCTGACATCTGTGTAAGACGTGACCCGCCAGGATCGTGAGTCTTCCCCAGCCACGTGGAATGGTAAGTCCAATTAAACCTTTCTTTTGTCAATTGCCCAGCCTCGGGTGTGTCTTTATCAGCAGTGTGGAAATGAACCAATACACAGGGCAAGGGAAGCCACCTGGAGAGGTATGTGGCCTTCTCGCTTCCAGCTATGAGTTTAGGAACAAAAGGAAAGCAGGTTTTGTTTTTGTTGTTGTTATTGTTTCTCATGACTCAGCTCTCAAACTTAACTTTTCCCTTTGGCATAGGGAGTTTGAGGTCCCTAGATTTTATTTTCCTTTCACATAACCACAGAAGGCAAGGGGGTATCTTAACTCGCTTGATTACGGTAATCATTTCACAATCTACAAACATATCAAATCACCACATTGAACTCCTTACGTTTATAAAATTGTATTTGGCAGTTATAGTGCAATAAAGCTGGGGAGAATAGATTTATCAAAAACACATGGAAAGAAAAGAATGGTATTGGTGCAACTGAGGCGGGGAAGGCTGCAGGTGGAGTGGGCTTGGTGGGAGATGGGAGATCGGGGTTGAATTTAGAGGCGGGAAGGCTGCAGGTGGAGTGGGCTTGGTGTGAGATGGGAGATCAGGGGTTAAAACATTGTAAGCCTGAAAAGTCTGTGGGATATATCGGCTGTGGGATATATAGGCAGATTCCCAGTGCAGCCTAGAGGAAGTCGGTCTCACCTCTGGTTCTCCGGTGTCACAGAATGCCCCCCAGAGCCCGAGTCAAGAGACCCAGGTGATAATCCCGGCCTTACCACAAAGAAGCTTTTTGACAGTGGGGAGGTCACTAGTACTCTCCAGTTCTCCTCATCTGTGTGGTGGGTCAGTCAAAAAATGCCAACAGAGTTATTCTGAGCATTCTGTGACATAAGTATACGGCAGAGCTTTGCCAACTAAAACATAGGCTAGAAAACGGCCTGGCGGTGGCTGCTACTACAACTGTGGTTCACGGCAATGGTCTCATCCAAGGGGTCGGCTGCTTCTTTGGGACGAAACACAACAAAAAGTGGATCACATTTTCCTAGAGCCTCCTGATCCCAGGGATCCAGAAACACAATTTGGAAACACTGATGTTATTGAATTTTTCTTCCTTGGATGTGCTAATTTTTCATTCCAGCCTTCTCCACTCTGGGCAAATCCCTGTAGAATTCCTTGAGCAACATAAGCTCTTTTGCTGACTCAGATAAACTTGGAAATTACGTATTGTCCTGTGACCCTTGCCTGGAAGTGATCCCACACCAGCTGGCTGCCAGGGTTGACTCTGAGACCCTCAGGACCAGGCTGACCCTGAGGCCTGGGGACTGCCAAGCTCCCTGTTCAGTGCCTGGAGAGCACCAAGCAGACCTGGGAGCCGGACCCTGTGCAGTTTGGACCAGTGGGACACCCACTTTTTTTTTTTTTGAGACAGAGTCTCGCTCTGTTGCCCAGGCTGGAGTGCAATGGCGCAATCTCAGCTCACTGTAACCTCTGCCTCCCAAGTTCAAGTGATTCTCCTGCCTCAGCCTTCCTAGTAGCTGGGATTACAGGCATGTGCCACCACGCCTGGCTGATTTTTTGTATTTTTAGTAGAGACGAGGTTTCACCGTGTTAGCCAGGATGGTCTCGATCTCCTGACCTTGTGATCCACCCACCTCAGCCTCCCAAAGTGCTGGGATTACAGGTGTGAGCCATGGGACACTCACTTTGAGACAGACAGACCTGGAAGTCAGCAACCACTTTCTACATCACTATGTGGCACATAATGGGTGTTCAGCAACAAATGTCAGCCTCCTATCTTCTCCTGGCCCCACCCCTGGCTCAGGTGAGGGGTCTGTTAGTGTCTGCCAACCCTCTCTGACCTTGAGGTCATGGGAGTATAGCGCAGAGCAGCACGTGATTCCCTTCTAGGTATCAGTCTCATCACACGCCAAAGCTCTTCATTTCTTTCAAGGTGGAGTGAGCTTGGTGTGAGATGGGAATTTAGGGGTGACTCTGTCATGCATAGATTTCCTGAATTTTTTTTAAAGCAATTCAGCAGGATTACATAGAGCCTCTTGGTAAAGGGATGCCCATACATTTCATATTGAAGCATAAAATAAATCTGCCCACTGTTTTATTTAAAAACTACCTAACTCAAGGCTCCAGGGATTTTCTTTCCTCCTGGTAGCCTGGGGTTTGGTGAACTCCTCAAGTTCCCTGCACTTTGGGGTATGTTCTTCCTCGGTTTCCCCAGGTGTGCAGCCAACAGTTATAACAACTAGACAGGTGCAGACATGCCCTGTGTATTGACATTTCTAGCAGGTTATTGCAGCTATTTGTAAGACAGCCCTAATTATAAACTCCTCATTAGGATCTTAGAGTCTAAGAGAAAAAATATTTACATGTATTTTTTTTTTCTCTAAATCCAGTGAGGGTGAAACATGGCTACTTAGAGAATCCAAAGTTGAAAATTGAGATTAATAATGCAGTTTAGACCAGCACCTGTAATCTCAGTGCTTTGGGAGGATTAGGCGGGCAGATCACTTGAGATCAGAAGTTCGAGACCAGCCTGGGCAACATGGTGAGACTGTTTCTACCAAAGATATAAAAAATTAGCTGGGTGTGGTGGCACATGCCTGTAATCCCAGCCACTTGGAAGGCTGAGGTAAAAGAGTCACCTGAGTGAGCCCGGGGAAGCCAAGGCTGCAGTGAGCCATGTTCATGCCACTGCACTCCAGCCTGGGTGATGGAGTGAGACCCTGTTTCAAAAAAATGTAGTGTAGGCAACATGTTTTCCTAATGAAGGCTTTGCATCATTATCCTTATAACACATGCTTAAAACATAAAATGCAAAAGGGGAAAATGCCTTCTCTTTGCTTATTACATTAAGGACGTAATAACCCTAATGGTTTTCATGAAGAGCATTTTCTCCAAATGCATTACATCTGGACACTCCCGAGGGACTCTGAAATGGATTTACTGCTTTCTCTGAAAACCAGGACATGGCCTATTTCATACGATATTGTTTGATTCAAACGCATACGAAGAAAATAATTTTCAGTGCTAAAAGTCAGCAACTCTGATGTACGGTTTTGCTCCCTGAGTGACGAGATGGGAACAACACATGCATTTGTCTTCTCTTGTGTGATTGAAGAAGGGTAGAGCAGTAGGTTTTCATTCACACAACTCAGGAGATTGCCATTTTCACAGGATCGACCTGGATGGCACAAAACTTTATGCCCTGGCTCATATCCTTCGTTCATCTCTTACTCTAGCCATTGCTACAGTAAGCAGCTTCGAGCAGATGTGACCTCGCAACACCTTCCCTCTGCTGCAACATGTATCTCTTGCTTTTTGACACCACAGCATGGAACACCTGCAGCAACCAGCCCAGCATTCACACAGGCATCATCCCAACGCACAATAGAATTAGTGCCCCAAGAGCATGCTTGAAGAATAGGAGTTGGAAACTGATGAATAAAGGCTCCCTCCCTCTTTCAGGCGCACAGGCAGTTCATTCTGGACTGCATTCCCTTGCTCATTAGGTGGCCCTGGGCAGTCATGCCCCAGCTGTCTACAGGAGTAACCAAGCTGAGACTGCTTTATTAGCCTTCCTTCCTTCCCTGCATCACTCTCCCCAGTCCCTCAATCTTGTTTTCTGGGAACACTTTCTTAAATTAGAAAATTGTGGAGATCAATTAAGGCAGTAAGCCAGGGAAATGTGTTATGTGTAACCCTGTAATGAACTACCAAGAGATACTTGGAGAATTGGGGAAGTCCATTCCCTGTACCTAGGCGAGACCACAGCTAAGTCATTGACCAAAGGGACTTTGTATTAAAAAAACAAACAAACTTAGAAAAAAATGAAATTCCAAAATCTCCGTTAGTAATTCTATTAGGTATTCAGATATTCACTGACTATAAATTTTTCTGAATGCAAAGCAGGAGATACAGAGGTCTGAATGCTGGATGTAAGAACATTTTGTCTGTAATTACATGAGTGAAAGAATAAGCTTAATGGATCTGGGATCTGGGATTTTGTTCTTTTCAGCAATGCTAGCTCAGTTTCAGAAAAGAAGTTCAGCGTCATTTTTTTCCTTTTTATATTTATCTCCATCAAGTATATGACAAGTAGATCTAATGACTTACTCTCCTTGATCAGAAATACCAGAAATTCACTCTCAATTCAGTCCGTTAACTGATTGGCCTTCTTTAAACATAAACTTAATGAAGGGGAAAAGGGAAGATATCTTAAGACATTTTTTTTAAATGTGAAACAATTCAGGCATACAAAAAACACAGAAAATGATAACTTCTGTGATATACCACGAAGATAAAACAGCTATTAATATTTTATCTGATTTGCTTCAAATCCATCTTTTCACTAAACAAACATATTTATTTAATAAACAACATATTACAGTCCAGCTACTGCCTCACCCAATGCACCTCACCTTCTCTTTCCCCCAATCCCTGGGCATAACTCTATTCAAAAATTAGTGTATATTGGCTGGGCCAGTGGCTCACACCCGTAATCCCAGCACTTTGGGACACCGAGGTGGGTGGATCACTTGAGGTCAGGAGTTCAAGACCAGCCTGGTCAACATGGTGAAACCCCGTCTCTACTAAAAATACAAAAATTAGCTGAGTGTGGGGGTGTACGCCTGTAATCCCAGCTACTCAGGAGGCTGAGGCACAAGAATCACTTGAACCAGGGAGGCAGAGGTTGCAGTGAGCTGAGATCATGCTATTGCACTCCAGCCCGGGTGACAAAGCAAGGCTCTGTCTCAAAATAAACAAACAAACAAAAATTAGTGTGTATCATCCCCACATCTGCTTTTGTGCTTCTGCATAAATATACATCCGTAAGCAATATATTAGTCCTCTGCATTGTAGCTTTTTCTGCTGCTGTTAAGAAGTTGTAGTTTTTGATAAATAACCTTTCAATCATCTGACATGTAATATTGTAAACAGAGAAATAGATTTTTATTAATGCTTCATCAAAAGTAAGTTTTTCACCAGGAATATGCTTGTGAATGCAACATAAATATTTATAAATGTACCATTAGTCTTCTTTCCTGATGAGAACAGTGAAAAAAAGTAGAATTCATAGAACTACTTTGCTTCTGTGTCACAAACTTACAGCAATACAGTAAATAGCAAGCACACCTGTGCGTGAAGTCTTATTTTGTACACTTCAACTATTAAAAACATAAACTTGATCAACTATGCTGGAGGAAAGATGGAATATCTTTCTCTTCTCTCCATGGAAAATGATATGACAAAATTGTCATCGCATGTTGGGGTCAGCAAAGAGAATATAGCCAGACAATACAGGAAATGACATTTCTCAAAAGAAGACATACAAATGGCCAATAGGTGTATGAAAAAAAACATGCTCAACACCACATTAATCATCAGAGAAATGCGAATTAAAACCGCAATGATATATCACCGCACACGTGTTAGAATGGCTATTATCAAAAAGATGAAGGCAAGTGTTGGAGAGGATGTGGAGAACATTTATACTTCTAAGTTTTGTTCTTTATATGTCCACACTATTGCTGGAAATATAAATGACTACAGCCCTTATGGAAAACAGTATGGGCATACCTCAAAAAATTAAAAATAGAAATGCTATGATACAGTAATCCCACTACTAGGTATCTATGCAAAGGAAATAAAGTCAGTCTGTTGCTGAGATATCTGTACTTGCGTGCTCATTGCAGCACTATTCACAATAGCCAAGATATGGACTCAATCTAAGTGTCCAGCAACAGATGAATGGATAAAAACAATGTGGGATTTGTAGTATATATATGCAATGGAATGCTGTTCACCTTTAAAAAAAGGAAATTCTGTCATTTGTGACAACATGGATGAACCTGGAGGATATTATGCTAAGTCAGATAAGCCAAGCACAGAAAGACAAATACCTCATGATCTCATTTACATGTTGTAACCAAACCCAGGTTCAGCCACTCGCCAAAAGCCAAACACGAGAGACAAGAGTTGGTGGGACAGGCCAGGTGTGGTGACTCATACCTGTAATTCCAGCATTTTGGGAAGCCAATGCAGGTGGATCACCTGAGGTCAGGAGTTTGAGACCAGCCCGACCAACATGATGAAACCCCTTCTCTACTAAAAATACAAAATTAGCCAGGCATAGTTGCACAAGCCTGTAATCACAGATGTTTGGGAGGCTGAAGAAAGAGAATTGCTTGACCCTGGGAGGCAGAGGTTGCAGTGAGCCAAGATTAGATTGTACCATTGCACTCCAGCCTGGCCAACAGCAAGAGCAAAACTCCATCTCAAAAAATAAAGAGTTGGTGGGACAAAAGTCAAGTTTGTTCAGAGAGTCAGTAAACCAAGAAGATGATGGACTAGCATCCTAAAGTGCCATCTTAAGTCAGGACAAATTTCAATCTGTGTTTATGTTCAGGGCAGGTGGAAGAGGAGGACCTTGGGATCAACAGGTGACTGATGACCACAGACATCTGGGTGCCAGCAGGGATCTAAGAAGGTTGGGAAATTCTTTGTTTTTGGTCAGGTCACAATGCTCCTATAAATTTTTTTTTAATATGATCTTAGTCTGTCATGCAGGCTGGAATACAGCGGTATGATTGTAGCTCACTGCAGCATCAAGTTCCTGGGCTCAAGCAATCCTCCTGCCTAAGCCTCCACAGTAGCTGGGACTGTAAATACACACCACCATTTGTGGCTAATTGTTCCATTTTTTTGTAAATATGAGGTGTCACTATGTTGCCCAGATTGGTCTTGAACTCCTGGACTCAAGTGATCCTCCCACCCAAAGTGCTGTGAGTATAGGGGTGAGCCACTGTACCCCACTCCTATATATCTTTAACAAAACATAATTGTTTACATACTTCTCCTTTAATCTCAGAGTTAGTTTTCAAAACTATGTGATGACTGTTTTTGTGTTTTGTCTCAGTGCTCTAAAATTACCCTCGCCTATGTACCAGAATGGGTGAAGGCCCTTTCAACAAAAGTGAATTTAGTTATGCTCTTTTGCTGTTTCACTGTTATACAATGTGAAATCTAAAACAGTTGTTTGCATGGAAACAGTAGAGTGGTGGTTACCAGGGGCCGGACGGTTGGGGAGATGTTGGTTAAAGGATATAAAATTTCAGTGAAATAGAAGAAATAAGTTCAAGAGGTTCTACTGTAAAACATGGTGACTCTGCTTAGTAAATATTGGGCTGGGTGTGGTGGCTCACACCTGTAATCCCAGCACTTCAGGAGGCCAAGGCAGGCAGATCACCTGAGGTTAGGAGTTCAAGACCAGCCTGGCCAACATGGCGAAATCCTGTTTCTACTGAAAAAAGAAAATACAAAAATTAGCCAGGCATGATGGCACATGCCTGTAATCCCAGCTACTTGGGAGGCTGAGGCAGAAGAATCACTTGAACCCAGGAGGCGGAGGTTTGCAGGGAGCTGAGATTGGGCCATTGCACTCCAGCCTGGGTGACAGAGTAAGACTCCGTCTTAAAACAAAACAAAACCAAAAAAAGAATATATTATATTCTTAAAAATTGCTAAGAGTAAAATGTTTGAACTACAAAAACATGAAAAGTAAGTGAGGTAAGGCATATGTTAATTAGTTCAATTTAATAACCATTCTACAAGGTATACCTATTCAAAACAACATGTTGTAAACAATATGCACAATTTTGTCAATTAAAAATAAAATTTTTTAAATGCAGAAAAAATTGTTGGAGAGGTTTATTTTTCCTGGATTTGGTGATGTTGTGGCTTTTCTCCCCACAGCTTTTTGAAACTTGTGATTTGTCGTCGCTTTCTAAATAAATATTCACTTTAGTGCCAAATTTTGTATCCATACTTTTGTATTCTTTGTCTTTTAAATGGCTTCCTAAATGATATACATCATCAGGCCCTCAAAATGTGCTCCATCCTCTTTGAACAACAAAACCCCTGGGGATCCCAACCCAAACAACTTCCACCCTCCCCAGCACTCTCTCTGGCTGTGTCTGCAAGCTTTCTGCGAACACCCCAGGCAAGGAAAGGAAGGAAGCCAAATGCTCAAAGCTGCTGGGTGTCTGACTCCTGGAGCCTCATCTCCCATGACCTTGCAAAGGGCTTGCACCACGCAGGGGACGTGCTCCAAGCACCGGGGTTACTCACTACTCTCTTGGCTTTTGAAAATGAGGCAGCAGGAAGTGATATACAGTGCAGTGGTTATCAACTGTGGATGAACTTAAAATTTGTTAACCAAATGGAAACACTTCAGGAATGAAAGTGGGGCACGATTAAATTTTTTTTTTTAAGTCAGGGTCTCACTCTGTTGCCTTGGCTGGAATGTAATGATGTGATCATGGCTCCCTGCAGCCTGGACCTCCCAGGCTCAGTTGATTCTCCCACTGCAGCCTCCTAAGTAGCTGGGGCTACAGGTGTGCAACACCACACCCAGCTAACTTTTTGTATTTTTTTTGGTCTGAGACAGAGTCTTGCTCTGTCGCCAGGCTGGAGTGCAGTGACACGATCTTGGCTCACTGCAGCCTCCGTCTCCCAGGTTCAAGAGATTCCCCTGCCTCAGCCTTCTGAGTAGCTGGGACTACAGGTGCATGCCACTACACCCAGCTAATTTTTTGTATTTTAGTAGAGACGGGGTTTCACCATGGCCAGGATGGTCTTGATCTGGTGACCTCACGATCTGCCTGCCTTGGCCTCCCAAAGTGCTGGGATTACAGGTGTGAGCCACCGCACCCCACCCAAACTTCTTGTATTTTTTGTAGAGATGGGGTTTTGCTGTGCCCCCCAGAGTTGGTCTCAAACTCCTAGACTCAAGTGATCCACATGCCTAGACCTCCCAGAGTGTTGGGATTATGGGTGTGAGCCACCTTGCCTGGCCTTAATTTGCCAGATTGTCCCAGAGGAAGTGACCTTGGCTCAAACCCTGGCTCTGCTTCTTCTAGCTGTAGGGCCAGAAGTGAATAACCAAATCTGCCTGGGCTTCAGTTTCCTCACCCCCAAAAATGACAATAAGAACTACTTCATAGGCCAGGTACAGTGACACACACCTGTAATCCCAGCAATTTGGGAGGCCAAGACATGAGGATTGCTTGAGCTCAGGAGTTTGAGACCAGCCTGGGCAACACAGTGAGACCCCCATCTCTACAAAAATAAAATTAGATGGTCATGGTGTCTCATGCCTGTAGTCCCAGCTATTTGGGAGGCTGAGGTGAGAGGATCATTTGAGCCCAGGAAGGTGGAGGCTACAGTGAGCTATGATCGTTCCACTGTACTCCAGCCTGGATGGCAGAGCCAGATCCTGTCTCTGAAGAAAAAGAAAAAAAAAAAAAAGAAAGAACTACCTCAGTGTTTTGTTAAAGATTAAGGTTAGATACCTAGATATAGCCTTTCTTTCTCTCCACGTATATCTGTATATCTATCTATATACACACATATATATTTAGAGCTATGTATATATACACACAGAGAGACAGGTATAGCCATATCTATGTATAATATAAAATATATATATAGAGCTAGCTCTCTTTACAATGGATATATAGAGAGAGGAAGATTTATCCATCCACAATCAATAAACTTAGATATGCAAGAAATACCACATTTTCTCTAAACCAGCTTAATTTTTATATCAAGCTCCCCTTCACAGCAGGCTGGGAGGATGCTTAAACATTTTGAGGCATCCCACTGCTCCCCCAAGATACGCTACAAAATCCCACACTGTGTCAAGCCCTGCACAGAAGCTACCTTGGAGAGCTCGTTGTCCGGGGAGCCTGACCCGTGAGTCCTAGGGGTCCCTGCTGCTTCCGTCTGGACATCAAGTCAAGGGGAATCTTTCCCAGGCTGCCCGCAGCCCTGGCTGCCCAGACACACTGTGCTGCAGCTTTTCCTCAAGGATATCTCCCCAGTGGCTCTGTGGTGATCTCCCCGGGGACCTAGGATCCTCATTTTTTAGTGTGGAAGAAATCCTTTCTTCACATCGAGCTAAGACATTACCAAAGCCTGAGAATCTGCTTCCTTTTCATTTTTCTAAAAATCATATACATTCTACTTTGTGCTTTGGTCTGGAAAAATCTCAAAACCAGAGAGAATTGCAGTTGTTTTCCTTTCTGCCCTGCCACATTTCTCCTGGCAGTGCATGAGCAACTGGGTTGGCCAAAGGGAGAAACATGGGGAAGACAAACTTTCAAAATACTGCGCTGGCAACACAGCACCTGCCATAAAGAAGGGGTTCAGTAAGTGCTCGGCCCTTTTCCTGGAAATGATGCCATAATCACCAGGACATACTAATCTAGCCCAAAACACTAGCAGCCTTTATGTGGGCAAAAGTGAAATGACCAAAACATTATGGTGAAGCAAGAGGACTGAACATTTCTGGGAGAAGCATCTTAAAGAAGAATAACTCTGAACAAAAGAGTGAACACCTGGTGAGTCACCTGTTAAGTGGAACAGGAAGAGAGGCAGAATTACCGTAGCGCTAACAAAACGTTTCTTCCAGAAATCTAGGGGAAGAGAGCAATAGCTGAAGTCCACAGAATAGCCACTAATATAGCACAAAGATACCTTAGAGATCAACGACTCAACATTGCCCCCACCCCATTTTACAAATAATGAGGCTACAGGTTGGGTGTGGTGGCTCACACCTGTAATCCGAGCACTTTGGGAGGCTGAGGCGGGCAGATCAGAGGTCAGGAGATAAGAGACCATCATGGCTAACACAGTGAAACCCCATCTCTACTAAAAATACAAAAATTAGCCAGGCGTGGTGGCATGAGCCTGTAGTGCCAGCCACTCAGGAGGCTGAGGCAGGAGAATCACTTCAACCTGGGAGACAGAGGTTGCAATGAGCCGAGATCATACCATTGCACTCCAGCCTCTGCCAGAGCAAGACTGCATCTCGCAACAATAAGGCTACAGCTGAAAGCACTTGCACAAAGCTAATAACACATTAAGTTTAGTTGCAAGATTCTTAACTCCACTAATTGGCTTTTTTACTATAATTATGCGGTCTTTTTATAACTGAAAATCAAGAGGACTGAAGAAATCAGTTGGACCAGGGTTTAGATCTTGACTTTCTCACTTACTTTGTAATCTAGAGTCTCTTATTTGGCTCTAGCCTCCACATCTTCTGTAACAGGACTATGAATTCTTATATAAGAGTCTAGGTTGTTGTGAAGAGTAAATGAAATACTGAAGGACACAATACAGCGTCAGCACATAGTAGCTCCTCATTTTAGAGTGGTGATATTAAGATTCTTTCCAGTTCTTCTAGTATGATTCATTTTGATAAACTAAAAGTCTTCATGAGAAATATTCCATTTGCTTTCTTTTTATTTTTAAAAAACCACATAGCCAGGATTTTATTTAAGCCATCAATTAACAAGGGAACCAATACTATGTTAAAACCAATATAATGGAAAATCTAGAGGGCAGAAATGCAGGCAAGGAGGAATAGAAACAAATGCAAAACTGGCTACTTTCATGGCACAGTATTCAGTCGCATCTTCACTTGACACGTATCCATTCTCACAGTGTTATGAAGAAATACCTGAGATTCAGTAATTTTTAAGAAAAGAGGCTTAATTGACTCACAGTTCTGCATGGCTGGGGAAACCTCAGGAAACTCACAATCATGGCAGAAGGCACCTCTTCACAGGATGGCAGGAGAGAGAGAATGAGTGCAAGCAGGGGAATTGCCAGACACTTATAAAACCATTAGATCTCACGAGACTCATCTACTATCACAAAAACAGCACGGGGGAACCGCCCCATGATTGGATTACCTCCACCTGGTCTTGCCCTTGACACATGGGGATTACAGGGATTAGAATTCAAAGTGAGATTTGGTGGGGACACAGAGCTAAACCATATCAAGATGCATCATTCATTATTTTCTTTGTTAACAGCTTCATTGAGAGATAATTCACATACCTGTTATATATATATATATACATAAAATTCACCTGTTGTAATTGTACAGTTCAGTTTAATGTATTTACACAGCTGTGCAACCATCACGATTTTGAATATTTTCATGATACCAAAAGGAAATTCTGCCTTTTAACCATAACTCCCTTAACCTCCCACTTCTACTCCCACCCCCAGCCCATAGTCAATCTCTAGTCTATATCCTGTTTCTATAGGTTTTTTCTCATGAATATTTCATATAAATGGAATTGTACAATATGTGGTCTTTTGTGGCTGACTTCTTTCACTTGACATAGTGTTTTCAAATTTCAAACACGTTGGAGCATGTATTAGTGCTTCATTTCCTTTTATATTTGAGCAATATTCCACTATGTGGCTCATTTAAAAATACTGACCTGTGCATTTAGTGTGCTTTCATGAGAACCAAAATATGGAGAACTCTGAGATCTAATAGGTTAGAGTTTTCAGTTTCTCTCCAGGAGAGCAGATTCCTGAAACAAATATCACTTTCTGCATCCAAGTCATGAGGTCCAGTACTTTGGACTTCTGGCTGTTTGAAATTTGTATTTGCTTTCATACAGGTTAGCACAACCTGGCTAAAAGTAAATCCCACTCAGGCCATTGGCCAGTTTTCCACAGTGGCAGGCACAATGGACTCTTCTAGGAATTGCATGTCTGGAAAAGGAACATAAAACAAAGGAGTCTCTAGAGAACATCAACCAAATGGTATAGTTTGATATGGTGGCCTGTTGTCTGATCTGGGGGCATTTGCTTAGAAATGTCAAAAGAAATTAGGCAGCTTCACCTCCTCTTACCCTCTCAGCTATTCCCAGCAAGCTGTAACTGAGTTAAGTTTGCCTCCCCACCTTCCCGCCCACCCATTGTCTGCCCCTTTACCTGCTACCACTTGGTGTCCTTCAGGGCTGTTGCCACTCCTTCCAATGAGGGAACATCTGACCAGACTACTGAATTACTAAGAAATTACTGAGTCTGCAGGAACTTTATATTTCTAGAGAGAAGCCCAAGGAAAGGGCCATATGATTTGTAGACAGAATCTCTAATAGTGGGGGCTCCCTGAATCCTCTTCCTTCAAACTAAGTGTATAATCTTTTTGTTGTTGTTGTTTTGAGACAACGTCTCACTCTATTTCCCAGCCCAGGCTGGAGTGCAGTGGCACGATTTTGGCTCACTGCTACTTCTGCCTCCCTGGTTCAAGTGATTCTCCTGTTTCAGCCTCCCAAGTAGCTGAGATTACAGGAGCCCACCACCATGCCTGGCTAATTTTTGTATTTTTAGTAGAGATGGAGTTTCACCATGTTAGCTAGGCTGGTCTTGAACTCCTAACCTCAAGTGATCCAACTGCCTCAGCCTCCCAAAGTGCTGGGATTATAGGTGTGAGCCACTGCACCCAGCACCAAGTAATAATCTTAGTTCAGACACAACTGAGATCAGAATCCTGCTTGCTCCTTTTAATCCATCCATCCATCCATCTTATACATATTTATTCAATACTAGTTTGGCCAGTCTTTAAGCCTAGTGCTAGGTAGAAGGGAGCAATCTGGGCTGAAAGTTTTTTCACGAATTGTATTAAAATTATATATTTGCCTTCCACGGTAGGTTTTGAACTTCATCCTCCTTAAGGACAAGGACTGTATTCATTCCTATTAATATATAAATGATGACTACATAATAAGCTTGATCATGGAGACACTTGAATAAATGACCACATGTATGTCCCACAGTCAGCCTAATGCTCGTCTTTGTTGGTGGTGTGGATGAGGAAGCCTTACTGGGAACCAAGGATCTCTCCAAGTGGTAACAGGTTACAGAACCTGAGCTGAGCACAGTCTGTTAGCACACCTGCTGGAGTTAAACGAAAAGGAATACAGTTCAACGATGTCCCTTCACAATAACCATTGATTGCTTCCTCCTATGAAAGTCAACTTCTTCCCTTTGAAGGCTGCTTGGTTCCTAGCTTGACTCTGGAGAGGAAAGCGGTAGCTTTGGAGAGGTCACAGTGACACGTCCTAGTAATAGGACACTTTAGAGTTAAGAATCAGTGCAGCAATGCAGGAGAAAGAGGTGAAGGGTTCCCCAAGAAGCAGTTTGAGGAAGTCATTATATGCATCAAAGTTATAGAAATCTATCCATGCCATTTTAACATGGATCAACTTTATTAACAGTTTACATATGATAAAAAAATATCATTTTAAATGTACCTGGTGAGTTTCATGACACTTACCCCTGTGAATAACTGCCGCCATGCCCAAAATACTCTCGTGATTTTTTTTGTAGGCAGTTTCCTCTCACCTCCGACCCCCACTAGCACTGATCTTTCTCAGTCACTATTGGTGTTTTGTCTTTTCTAGAAGTGTTGTAACAAATAGTTTGGGAAGCAGCTCACCGGTCACATAGCTTTGATGCGAACTCACCAGTTTCTATTGGCAGCCCTGGGTTTTCACCTCTTTGAAAGAAGTGGAGAGTACAGTCAGCTCATAAAACCACGAGGTTCTTCATAGTATTCTTCCCGAAGCACTCAGCATCCAGCTTTCAAGGAGACAGTTACTATCTTTCAAAGAATCTGTTTCACATAACAAAGACATTCCTACCATTTGGGCATTGCTTCCCAACAGTAGAGAAGTTTATTAGGGGAAATGTCAGGATCCCCAGCTCTAGAAGTTCTACTCAAAAGCAGAAGAAAGACCTGGTGACCTCTTCGGGTCTGTGGACACGAGACAAAGCTATAAAGGGTGAATACAAGTCCCCTGGTTTGTCCAGGCTCTACCAGTTATTTGCTGGGTGACAGCCCACAGAGAATGGCTGTAAACAGTTTGGATTTCCCAGTCAAATACATTTTGATCAAATCCCAATTGGGCTGCTGCCTCAGTTCCTTCATCTCCAGTATAGGAATAACAGCTTATTAATGAGTCATGAGCATTAAAGGGGACAGTGCATGTAAAGCATTTATTATACTGCCTAGAAAAAAACAGCCCCTTACTCCTTGTTACAGTTGATTCAGTTACCTCTAATACGACGTTGCCAATCTACAGTGTTGAGCATTTCTAGATCTGATGTACTATGCCTCAAAATTAAAAGAATTTTCCATCCTTCTGTTCAAGTTTAGACCTCACAGTAGCAGTAGTAAATTATAGTGGTAATAACTCTAAAATATTTTAATTAACAAAATCTACAAAATGTTTGTTGCACACTGCAGGATGTACAAGAGTTAAGAGAACTAAATATTCAACAAGAGTCAGTTCCAGGTGGTGAGGTGTTATGAGAGACAGAATGTGGCTGGCGTGGAACTTTTCCTTATGGTCAAGATTCAGGAAAAGAAGCAACAAGTCTAACAGTGAAACAGCAAAAGAACTAACATCACGAATTCCATTTCTGTTTACGAGGCCTTGACACATTTCTGCATGTAGGCTAGGATACTTTTAAAGCACTGGGGTAAAACGCAAAAATGGCAACCATGTAGATTTTGAAATTAACTACGATTAAAGCATGTAAACAGCTATGTTTTGTTAAAGATTTATAGGAACAAGCAGGCGTGGCTATTGTCACATGAGAGACCATTACTTTAAGTTTCATAAACCTTTCCCAAACACTTGCTGGCAGCCAGATGTCTGTGGCTGTTGGCCCCCACCCGTCCCCCTTACCTAAACGTATAGGACACACACACAAAAAGCCTGTATTTGTCTGCTATGTGTAGAGATCCCATTCTACCTCACCTTAGCTGAATTGTTTACATAGCTATCTCCCAACAGACTGAGTTTCTTGAAGGTAAGTACATACATCTCAATTAATGCTGATTCACTTAAATACACTTTTTAGTTTCTAAGAACTTTCTGTGTTATGCAAACACAATGAAAGAAAGATCTGAAATGACAAAGACTCAGAGAAAGCTTTTTGAAGAACACGTCACATAGTCATAGACCAGAGACTTAAAGGGATTTGGATAAATACAATAACATCCTAATTTTGCAGGTAAGATGGAGGAACACACTGATAGCTAGTAGGGAGTGGGTCTGGATCTCACACTTCCAGGTTTGGTTTCCTTTCCAAGTTAGAATCCTGTCAGGCAGAGACATGGCAAGCAAACCCAAGGAGAGATGAAAGAGGCAAAATAGCACAGATGTTTCAAAGCAAAGGGTCTACCCAGGAAATGGAAGATGACTTTAGTTACTAGGGAAGAGACGTGTGTATGTCATGGGCGAAGGGAAGAGAAAATGCACGTATGTGGCCCAGCCCTGTGTGGTGCAGTCAAGTGAAGGAAGCTTTATGAAGAGGTTGGTGGGACTGTGAAGAATGAAAGGGCTATGGGAAAGCCAGAAGGAAGGCCGGGGGGAGGAAGATGCAGGGAGCAGAATGATGAAAAGCCCATGATGGTCAAGAAACTTGTAAATGGTGGTAGATATCGTACTGGGACACAGAGACACGCAAATAAGAAAAGGGCTAGATCACACAAAGTCTCAAAAGGTTACGTTGTGAAACTTATGATTTTGAATAGCAATAAGGAGACATTCAAGATTCTTGAGCTTGAATGATAGGATTAAAAAAACAGTACAAATTGACAGTTATCAAATTTAAGATGACCAAGGTATTTTAAATTTCTACTTTATTCCCCAAACATATCACTGTCATAAAGCTTTCCGATGATCTAAAGCTGGTTAAAAATAAAGACCTTGTATATGCACATTACATCAGGGCATTAAGCTAAGTGAATTATATTGATCATAATTTGCGAAGAATTTTTTTTTCTTTAAATAGTCGAAATAAGAGATTTCAGTTATCACATATTAATATAAGTGGAGGATTCTTTCTTTTGCTACATTATAAGACTTGGGAAATGGTTTATAAATATTCATTTGAGAAGTTGATGAAGTATTAGCAAGCAAGATGGTAAAAGAAATAAAATATACAATCGTTGTATAAAGTTCCAGAAACACTTTATTTAAAAATGGAGTTGTAAATGCATAACAAAATAACATAAGTAATAAATGTAACAAAAATAAATAAGGAGAATAATGTATTCATACAAAATAAAAATAACATAGTAAAAGGCCAAATGTTTATAATTGAACAAAACTGTGTAAACACTTAAACAAGAATGTAAGCAGAGTAGATTCTACTATTTTCCTAAACTCCTTACCTTCTACTTCCATGTGGATATAATCAGTACCCAAATATTTAATAAAAGAGGGAGCAATGCTGATTATTTTGTCCAACTTTTTTTTCAAACGGATTGACCCTGTTTTAACATTTCGTTTATTCCTTCAAAGCATTTGTATCTTTCCATTTATGTTCTTTAAAACCTTTTTTCAGTCTTCCTTTATTAGACAGAATGGGGAATTTAGCTTTACAAGGAGAATAGTTCATTTACCTTTTTTTTGAATTTAAAGAAAAATATGAGATCCATTACGCTTTTGTTTTCACATCTCTATAAAAAGTTTTTTTGCATCTTTATTAGTTGATCCAACAATACAGGATTTTTTAAATCCTGTAAAGTCTTGAAGTGTATAGAGTTACACTGTTTCTTAAAGCAAATATGGCACAGGATTATTGCGGAAATATTAAAGACCATGTCATAAAAGTTGCAGTTTAACCTTTATAGACTGCTGGGGTCAAGGGGGAAAATCCAGGTCTACTTTCAATAATATTTAACTGAATTAAGATACACCCCAATTATAGTGTTCTGGAAACACAAAGGTAATTACTTTTTAAAGTTATCCAAATGTGAACTTACTGGAAAGAGAAAAAACAAGTTGAAAGAAGAAGTTTTTCACAGGCTTCTTGCTTAGTAGCACAGGCCAAAGGCCTCTGTCGCTGTCTTGCAGGGTCCTTATAAATGTGTAAGAGAGACAGGATTTACTACTGAGTCCTACAGGGAAACACACAGAAGCAATTCATTGCTTGGGAGTGAAACTATCAACTAATCTTATGACTACTGGTTCTCCAATTCCCCTAATGAAGAAAATTTTAACCTCATGATCATTTCAAGGGAATTTTTTTTTCAACTGTCACATATAAACTTGGTAACACAGGACCAATATACATGTTGTTAGTTTTAAAAATATACTCCACCTAAACTATCTGTCTAGTTTAATCTTTCTAGTTATTTAACCTAAAATGAGACAAAATCTTATTTTCATTAAAAAAAATGAAAAAAAGTGCCAAATTGATCTTTTTGAAAGTGGAGTAAAACACTGTGGGGTTAAAACAAATACAGTATTATCAATCTCCTATGTACAAAAAAGACGGTTAGTCCTTATTGATATATAGATATGTCCACCTACCACTCCCAGCAAATCTTAGTGCAAACATAATAGTTAATTTCCGTAAACCCCAAGACAATTTACGTATCAACAAAGTTATATAAATCACATCTATGTTGGAAAATTTTAGGACACAGAATGACTGTTGTGAAAGGTCTGCTTTTCTGTGGATAGCAGTTATGTCATTGTGTCCAGTGGTAATGAGTACTAATATAAATCCTATTATTAAGAAGCAAATAGAATGGTTTAACAAATCTGTACAGATGGAGAAGTCCATTTCAGGGAGCAGCTTGGCACAGGAGACATAGGGGTTCAGAAATGTTGGCTATTTAGTTTGCTTGTAGGTCACAGCATGGCTTAAAAAAAAGATCTATGAAGGGAAAGGGTGTAATAATAAAATTCAATTTGAAAGTCATAAAACCATAAAAGATGACACTGCCACAATCTGCTTTTTCCCTATTTGTGCATCAAGTGGTTATCTAAATGGTCTGAAAGGATTGACATACTACATTATATGTAAAAAATAAATAAATAAAATTAAGAAGACAGGGATTACAAGATTGTAGTTGACCAAGCTGTCTTGTTTTGTGTACGTCAACACCATGCTGCTTCCAATATTCCTAGTCATTCCACAGGTAATGATTTTTCAATAATCAAGAGAAAGTCATTCATGTACTATAACATCTTCCTCTTCCCCATCAGGGTTGAATCTATTGAAATGTATACTGAAATCAGCCTCAGATTCAGCATTCTCAAATTCAGCTGAGACTGAAATAGCAGCAGGATGAAGAGCCCTAGCTTCCGGTTGGCAAAGTGTTGGTGTCTGGCCAGGGCTGCTGTGGTTATTCACAGGGCTGGACTTCTGTTTTGGTGGAGATGGCAAGATAGCACTGGGAAATCCCATGTTGTTCAGAGCCTCCAAAGTTCCATCAGGATCAATCATAGCATTGATTGCTAAAATAGGGGAAAAGGATATAATTCCAGATGCAGTTACATTCAGATATGAACAGTTTATGATTTGGGTAATATTTAAACTATCAGTGTGTATATGATCTTAAATGTGGCTAATCTTCCAATACTATATTTAAAACTCCATTCTGGGTAATTCTGTAGCTCTGTATTGTAGATTACCGAGCCCTGAATACTTTCTCTGGGTCCTTTGAGGTGTCACTCATGGGCATTTCAGAGATTTTTAAGTCTGGCATTTGAAGATGTAAAATTCAAGAAGAATCTTTTTGAAATTTGTTTTCATTATTGTGAGAGGATAGAGAAAATGATTATGATTTTTAATAAACATCTAAGCCCTATTTATCACTCAGAAAACTAGGGGGTTAGTTGCTAAGACAGGGTTCAGAGTAACCTCAAGTCTGGAGAGGCCGAAGAACATAAGCATACTCTGAATGCTACCATAGAATACTGTCACTTGGCCTGGCCAGAGTGCTAGGGTATCAGCTGACTTTGCTACAGGTAGCAAAGTATGGGAGGGGTCAGCTAAAGATCAGCTTTCAATCCAAAAGATCTTTGGGTTGACATGGAAAGTTCTCAGGCTGTGATTTTCAATTTGGCATTGGGCAGAGTAGAGAGCTGGGAGAAGGAAGTAACACAGATGTAAGAATCATTTCGAAGGCCCTTTTAAAAGTATACCCCAGTCTACCAGCTAACAATCACTGTGTTAGCAAGCTACTTTTACTCATATGGTGTATCATAACCCTTAAGTGTGTTGGGGCTGAATAAAGGTTAAAAATCATTTCCATAGGATCCACATATGTACCTATGATTATTCAATAAATAAAGACTCAGTAGAATTAGCAGTTGGCTATAGAACCTGCTTGTTGTACCACTGGGGACTTCTAGGTCAAGACATACATAGGCATGAATGCATAATCCAGCTCTGACACAAACCAACAATGTCCCTGCCAAAGTTTAGAGGGCAGCCTCTCATTTTCTTCTCTCCTTTCTCTTCTGGTCCTTATGTATAATATGTACTCATTGGTTGTCAACCCAAGCAACTATTATTTGTATCAGAATATTGTTGTAGGTTATACCACTAACATAATTTAAGAATTGTCAAATCACATAAATAATACTAATTATCAAGCAGTATAATAATTTTAGCTGCATATACAACTCTATTATTTATTTTTTACTTATTATTTATACCTAATACTTACAAAATTTCAATTAGTTATAACATCTAGCCTATTGTCAAATCTATGAACTAAAATATGCCCAACATTTATCTTTATTATATTTTTAACTTTTTATATTGAGTTAAAAAAATTCCTTTTGATGAGTAATGTGAATATGTAGAACTCTGTATTTTATGTATGTCATTGAATTTAATCAGATAATGTCCTAATAATAAGAATATTTTAAGAAATACCACTTGGAAGGCACTTATTGTAAATTATTAGCTCTTTGTACTTAGTTCAGTAGTAAATTTACCTTGTAGCTGCTTTTCAACTCTTTTCAGCTCCTGTAAGATAGAAGAAATCTCCTGCAGGGAAAGTAGGAACAAAAATTAGCATACTTTAGCTACATGTTAACAGTTTACAAGCAATGAATTTCGCTCTCATTTTATTTGGAACACTTAATATTATCTACATGGTACTACATTAATAGCAACATGATATGAAATAATGATGACATCTAGTAAACAAGATTTAAATTAAAATATTTAAATTAAATAAAATAGAGTAACTTTTTCAATGAGACGATTGCAGCAGATGTAAAGTTTAAGGTCATTTCCTACTACTTAAGCCAAAAAATTTTTTCTTTTTTGAGACAGAGTCTCACTCTGTTGCCCAGACTAGAGTGCAGTGACGGGATCTTGGCTCACTGTAACCTCAGCCTCCCAGGTTCAAGCGATTTTCTTGCCTCTGCCTCCCAAGTAGCTGGTATTGCAGGCATAAACCACCATGCCTGCCTAATTTTTATACTTTCAGTAGCAATGGGGTTTTGCCACATTGGTCACGCTGTTTTTGAACCCTTGACCTCAAGTCATCTACCCTCGTCGGCCTCCCAAAGTGCTGGGATTACAGGTGTGAGCCACCGTGCCCAGCCACAGAGATTTTAAAAAATTCTTATTAACCTTGCAATGACTATGTAAAAGTGCCTACACATTATCTTTGTAAAAACATATAAACTGTAACCTCAATATTAGGATTATATTCTGGGCAATGAAAATCTGTACAAATTCTTTTAAAAAGAAGATAAGCATTATATCAAGTAAGTAAACGGAAACAACTTATGTCAACTCAATATTTTCATGTTAAATTTGGTTCTCTTTAAAAATTTCATGTTTCTAATGTATAATTATTACAAGAACAACAATATATACTCGTAAGAAACACAAAAGACTCCTCCTTCAAACCCTCTGCAACTTTGAAACAATCAACATTTTAAATCTGTGAGTTAGTTGAAGAAATAAAATTTCCCCAAATTTTGCACTTATATCTTCTTTTGACAAAGTAAATCAATGAACAACCCAAAAATAAGCGTCTTTCCCTTAAAATAAAACTCTATTAAAATGTTTTAACTTTAAGAAAAATTACTATACCATGCTTGAGGTTTTCACAATAGGAACTTCACTTTCGGCTCTTAATTTGCTTTCTATGTCATCCCAATTCCGATCTTTGTCTTTAAATAATATTCTGTAAATCAAAAAACATAACCATGTAACTTTTCATATTTTTAAAACCTATTACTTTGTTAATAATACCAAGACAATATATCTTTTCAAAGGTACACAAAGAAAAAAAAACAACCACTGCATAAACCGAGAATTAAAATACTAAGCCAAAAATACCAATTAATTCATGTATATGCGATCCATATTAAAAAGTAACTGACTGAATGCTTATTGATACATGCATAAACTCTTTACTGTTTATCTTATTCTTTGCTGAAAACAAAACATAAAACAAATGTAAATGAAGATATGACCTCAAAACTTTAATATTTATAATTTACAGTGATGCCCTCTTATCCACGGTTTCTCTTTCCATGGTTAGTTAGTGGCAGTCAAGCGTGGTCCAAAACTATACAGTATTTCAGAAGAGAGAGACAGAGAGAGAGAAAAAGACCACATTCACATAACTTTTTTTAAACAGTATATTGTTATAAATGTTCTATTTTATTATTAGTTACTGTTGTTGATCTCTTATCACAGGCATGTATGTGTAGGAAAAACCACAGTATATTAGGGTTTAGAACTATCTGTGGTGGCAGGCATTCAGTGGGGCATCTTGGAACAACAGGTATCACCTGAGTATAAGGAGAAACTACCCTGTAACTGTTACCTATAAAGCAAATGCACTTTTGTTCAGACAGAATATATGCAGTATAGGAATAAGTGAGATGAAGATAGGCTGAATTAGGTATAAGTACCTTTTCGATCAAGCAAAGTGTGAATATTATTTCAAAGACTGAAAATTGGGAGTACTTACTATGCTTTTCTTTAACAATTGTTAATTTGTGTTAGTATATTTGTACGTAATACCTATTAGAAATTAGGAAATTAGGACGTTATCCTTTTGATAAAAACAATTCTCAATAAAGATAATTATCCTATATTGGAAACTAACTTCAAATAACTTATAAAATAAAGGGCCACAATATTTCGATGTGTCTTTCAAATGTGGGACACTTCTCTCTCTAACACTTTAGAATCTATCAGACATGACTCAGCAGTTTTAGAAAGATGTAAATAATAGCTACTTTTTTGGTATCTTTTTAAATTTCTTCAGTAAGTCTGGAAATCTAGTGTAATAGTCTTATATAAACACCAACACTATACAACCTCACGTAAATTTATTACTACTGGAAGCTGATCAGCATTTAAGTAGTAAACTAAGTTAAAATGTGTACTGTTATTTCTTCAAAGATCAATATGCTTACCTTATTTAAAAATATGAAATTCATTAACATCACATCAAGTCTGGAACATATGCTTAAGGTGACAATGGGTCTAGAATCTGGTATAAGAATATTCTTACAGCCTACTATTGAATTTTCTAAACTCAAAAAAATAAACATCCTTGCCAGCCATCTTTTCTAAATTATTATGAGTGATGGAAAATAAGAAAATAATGACTACTTCATGGACCAACTTAGAACTGTAATGGACTTGTACAATAAAGTCTCTGGTTAGCCACACACTGCTAAAAATCCAGAGAATTTTTCCAGAGGATGGCTACTGAGTATAGTGTTTGTGCATCTAAAACTGTTAAAGAATAGACATTTCATCTTTGGTGAAAATGGCTTAGCATGGTCACCTATGGCCCCTGAAAAAAATGCCCCACTGAAAAAATAAAAGGGCTTATTTTAAAATGCAGTTTATTGGCCAGGCACAGTGGCTCATGCCTGTAATCCTAGGACTTCAGGAAGCCAAGAAGGGTGGATCACTTGATGCCAGGAGTTCGAGACCAGCCTGGGCAACATGGCGAGACCTTGTCTCTACAAAAAATGCAAAAAAAATTAGCCAGGTGTGGTGCAGGCATCTGTAGTCCTAGCTATTAAGAAGGCTGAGGTGGGAGGATCGCTTGTGCCCAGGAAGGTCGAGGCTGCAGTGAGCTATGATCATGCCACTGCACTCCAGCCCGTCTCAAAACAAAACAAAAATCAGTTTGTAAATAATATGGTACAGATCAAGTCAAACTTGCTATTTTGGTTTTATGAAATAAACTCCAATATTTAAATACTAGAGAAGCAGAAAATCAGACCAAAAAATTAGTTTAGACCAGGCTATAATCATCAGAACTTGTTTTTGTTCAAAGGTCCTTATAAGTTTTAAATAAAAAACATAGCTTTCAAAGTGATATTCAGATTACATTATAGATTCAAAATAGGCTAAACTCCAGCATGAAAACAGATAAAATTCCAAAGTTTATTTCATTCAGTAATTTAAGAATTAAGTTAAAATACTTTTTGATAAAGCCGTTGGTTTTAGGGAAACAAACAAAAGTCTCAGGTTCATATTCTATGAGCCATAATCAATTCTCTAGTACTATCCTTTAAAACATGCAAACTTGGAGTTGCAAATTGACAGTCTACCAATGCAGGGCCATGTTACACAACCCAAAGGGGTGAATTTTCACATGAAATGCAATGAGAATGCTGTAAAACAGGAGTTCCTCTATCAATAATTAAAAGCAGATTCCACAGAAAGTATTCATACAATGTAAATATGCTTGCCTCTAGGATGAATCCCAGTAGACATTTGAGGTTATAACTCCTGACACAAAGCTTAAAGACCAGTCAATTCTCAGACTACCCTGGCACTTTCCATGCAGAAGGCCCAGGTCTCTACCCATTGGATTTGGTTATCTCAACTCAGACCTACCTTTGAATAGTACCTTCTTCCCAAAGCCTTCCCTAATCATCCTAGGTGAAAGTGATCCTTTGCTTGCCTTTATATCTCTAACTGAGCACTAATCTATTATATGCTATCTTTTACAATAGTTGATTGTATATGTGCCTCACCTTGCCAACTACACTGAAAACTCTTTAAGCCTGCCATAGTGCTTTATGCATAATAAAACTCAACACTCGAACTGAAGGCAATTCAAATACATTAAACATTCTGTATTTATGTATAACTTTATTGAGATTTTTATGCATCTATTTTTTTAACTTTATAAATTCTGTCCCTTTCTGAGACAATAGAATTTATCAATCAATCAAGCAGTGTGTTTTTTGTTCTCAATTTTAATTCAATGTCAAAGCTACAGGAAAGATTTTTCTTTGGGGAAGACTATGGAGGGTAGGAAAGCTGCTCTGTGGTAAGAAAGGGAATGGTACAAGTCAGGTATTCTGTGAACATCTGCTGAATAAATGAATGAGTAGTTAAGAATCCAGTTATTGGGGATGGAAGACCTGTATTTCAGTAGGTAGCATGAAAAAACATGGTGTATTTGTTTATAGGTAAGGAGACTCCAGGCTTTCCCAGTTGCAAGCCACATGACCATACAAGACTCTCATGATATTTTTATGGATAACACTGGTTATCAAGAAGACCCATATTTGATATATTAGCTTCCTACGGTTTTTAATGATAAAATCCAAACTCCTTAACAAATTCTGTCAAAACAGATTCATCCTCATCTCTCTAGTGTCATCTCTCACCATAATCTGGCCCTTTCACTTCACTCAGCTTTTGACTAACTCCTTTCCTCATCATTCAGGACTTAAATTGCATGGCAATTTCTCTAAGAGCCCTTCTCTAAATTTTTCCAAGTGCTTTTGCTATGGGCTTCCATAGTAACCATCCTACATTTCCCTTTATACACTTAATACACTGAATTGTAATTAGCTGTTTACCTGCCATCTGCACTCAACTGTGAGGACATCAAAACAATGCTATACAAATAACATATAGTCAAAAAATCATTCAATGAATGAGTGAATCTGGAGACTTTATTCCCATATAAGATTATCTTAACCAATGTTTATTTCATTTATTTATTTCTTTGGTTAATAATCCTTCCATAATACCCCAGCTTTAGAAAATATTTTTAGTGGAATTAAAATCAAAATGATAACAATTATATATTACATTTAGCTACAACGAATACTTGAGCCAAATCTGAGACATGGCTCATGGTATTAATAAGCAGGCATGTGACTGAGGCCTATAGATTTGTTTATTCATGTGTAATAACTAATATGTTAAGTTTTTTTCCCTACAAATTTCAATTAGGCTTTACCCCAGGGAATGGTGGACTTCATTTGTCTCTGGCCATAGGATATATTAGCAAATCATAGGTGAATGTGTTACACAGTGAAGGAGATTCTCTTACTAGTGAAAAAAGTAAACTTGGGAATGATGGAGTCACTAGAGAAATCTCACCTAAGACAACAATAGGGTGCTAATTACTTCATCACTGAGTGTGAGTAAAAGAAAAACAATGGACTCATTTATAAGCCCTATCAGGATTTATAAAATGTGGTATTTAAAAACCAGCATGCACCCAATTTCTCTAAAATCAACTGTAAGCCTTAAAATTTTTTAGTTAGTAAGGTTCCAATTTATACCTGCAATTAGTATTGTTATTATACTTTTTATCTCATCAATGTAACCAGTGATTTTAGTATTAAGAAAAAGTTGATGCAGATAGTTGGGCTTCAAGTGATTATAGAAAATGTGAATAGTAAAATACAGGCAATATTCAAGTGAAACAATGAAATTAAGACAAATAGTGTAGATAGCAGAAATCGCTAACTTAATACAAGCTGATTGGTCTAAATGAGCTAGAATGTAAATTCCATGAGAATGGAGGGTCTTTGTTTTGTCAATGTCTAATTATAAAGTGCCCAGAATGTACCTAATACTTATTTGTTAATAAGTAAATATTAAAATATTATTCTGTAGAAAATTAAGTTTATTTAAAATTCATAAGAATATATAGGAATTGATAAAGGTAAATTAGTTTAAAAAAAATGGATAGGTACGTAATGATAATCATTAAAAACACTTTCAACATTATTTATATGTACAAGGTACTCCTTAGGAAAAGCCAAACATTAAACAGTCTATTGCCTTTTTTTTTTTTTTTTGGATATAGGGTCTTGCTCTGTCGCCCAGGCTGCAGTGCAGTGGCATGATCATGGCTCACTGTAGTTCTGAATTCCTGAGCTCAAGTGATCCTCTCGAGTAGCTGGGACTACAGGCATGTGCCACCATGCCCTGCTAATTTTTTTTTTTTAATCTATGTTGCCCAGGCTTGTATCCAAGTCCTAGGCATAAGCGATCTGCCTGCCTTGGCCTCCCAAAGTGCTACGATTATCAAGCATGAGCCACTGCACCCAGACTCAATTGTTTTTTAACTAAGGCAGCATGCCTCATATTCCAAGCAAATATGGAGAGGTCTATCAATACAGTTCACTGATACTCTCTGAGAAAAGTAAAGATATGATTAAGAGAAAAGATCAAGTTACAGAAGTAAATAAAGACTGTATAAACTTTTGAGAAATGAACGTGGAGTGGGGGAACACACCTGCTATTAGATATAATATATCTTTTTTCTGGAAGATTTGTATTTTTTAACCATGTTCATGTATTACTTTTGCTAAAAAGATATAAATCTTAAAGACAGGACAAGTGCATTTACAGTATTTTTAACATAAGGAATTTTAAATTAATATTCTTTTAGAAGGCAATACAGTGAAGAGAAGGTCTGGTACATTTAAGAAAAATTTTAAGATACAGGCTCAAGATATAAAAGAAAGCTCTTTCTGTTTCTTAACATGCCAGGTAAAATTTACCTATACAGGCCATCTTTCTACATTTCCTTCTAAATTTCTCAATTTGCCTAGAAGATGATGTGAACTTCATTTACAGTAACTTAAAACAGATTGTTTTAATAGACTGTTTTTAAGAATACTTTGATTTTTAAATGCTGTATTTAAAATTGTTTTTGAAAAAAATGGCTTCTTGGTACTCATCGAACACTGATAAAAACACATAAGCAATATAGAATGATATCTGTGTGGAATACTACAATTTACAAACCATGTTCAGATACTGTTTCATTACATTTAAAATTTTAATTATAGGAATTAGAAATAAGCAATAGCAGCATGGATTTCTGAAGTATTGTTAAATAAAATCTGTAAGTCTATTTATGTTTTGAATTAGTAATGAATTTAAAGTTATAAAGTAGTACTGGATAGATATTTACTTTGGGACAAATTTTTCCTAAGGTAAACACATTCATCCTGATGACAGATATTTAACTTTGAGAAAAAGCAACAAAAAGCAAAGTGAGGTAACACTATAGTTAAAACAATAATCTATATGTATATGTATGTAATAAATGATTTGCTTCTTTTCACAACAACCCTATGAGCAGACAGTGAACATATACCTGTTTCTGAGGCTGAGAGAGAATAGGTAGCTTCTTCCAGGTCACATAGTAAGGGGCAAGGCTGAAACATACCCTCAAGTCTTTTGCCAATTAGGCTTGTCCTCTTCTCTCAAGATTTTATTAGATCCTTTTCCCTCCCACCTCTTTCACTCCCCAAAAGCTCATTAAATGAAGTCCTTACTTTCACCAGCTCTCTTTTAATGACTCCTTTCTAGGAGCAGACAAGCTAAAAAGAAACAAAGCTATTTCTTTCAATTACTGATTTCAACAAATGCTTATGGGATACATACTTCATGGAAGGGAACTAAAAGATGTAATGTTCAATAAAACAGTCCCTTTGCACAAGATTCAGCATAGTAAAGAGGTCAGATACTGAAATTTTTTTTACAGTTCAACATAAGTAACAAAAGTATTTTTAAAATGTGGAACAAAAACTATGCAATCCATGTAGCATTTTAATTTTTAAGGGGTTGGTACATAAGTTTTCTAAGTCTTGCAAGAGTTCATGTACTATCTTCTTTACAGATGAGGAAGACAAAACTAAACCAATGTTTGAAGTCTTTTAAAAGAAGTCTCCAAAGTCTGTTAATTTATATATTGTTTTGTGGAAAAGCAAAACACTCCTGATTATTAGTAAAACTAATCTCAGTGATTATAGTTTTCAAATCTCACTAATAAATGGGCTGATTATTTAAGACATTTGTTTGTCTTTTTGTCTCTTTCATGCTGTTTAGTTGGTGGTTATTACTGATGTCTCAAAACGAAGGTATGTGGTAATGGCACTTCACTAGTTCCTAACAGCTGCAGTAGCAAGCTTGCAAAAATGGAACAGGTAACTGTTAATGTCAGCAAGGACGCTGGAATAATAAGTACCTGATCTTTCCAGCTGTCTTATCTATCGATTGTCTTATCTTCTTAGAGAACTGAAAGACGGATGACAGCAGCAGATTATCTCCCATAACCTGAAACGACCAAAGAAAAAAGTAGATATTAAAATATTACCACTGTATTGTATAACTACTGGGATCACTAGTCACAACTCACTTCAGTTAGGGGCAGTTAGTATTTATGCTTATTTTAATTATAAACCAATGAAGAATATAAGTAATATGTAACTAAAATGAGAAAGTGAAAGAAACACTATTAATAAAGGAGTTCTTTTATTAAATAACTTGTCAAGTTTCCATATTAGTTTGGTTATAACACTTTCCAAAAACAATCCATTTTATTCTCAGTTTAACTTCAGTGACTATCATGATCCTGTCTCTCTTACTTCCAACTCAATTATAAAAGAGAAGATACAAATAACTTAGAGTGCTACATTTATTATTTATTCTTTCACCAAGTAATGTGAATACAGAAATCAAGAAGAGTACAATCCTTGTTCTCCAGGACAGAGTCTAGTGAGAAACATACATTTTAAAAAAATTTATTCAAAATAGTTCAGTTTTTATAATGGGTGTTGGTATTACTCCAGTTGACATTTATGGGCAAAACCAGGGGTCACCAACCTCTGTAAAGAGCCAAAGGGTGAAGGTTTTAGTCTTTGAGGGACATATGGTCTCTGTCACAATTCCTGAACTCTGCCTTTGTAGAGTGAAGGCAGCCATAAATAATGAGCAAATTATGTATGTGGACATAGCTGTGTTGTAATAAAACGTCTACAAAACAAGTGACAGGTTGGATTTGGCCTACGAGCTGAGGTTTGCCAAGCTAAAGCTAATGTAGGTAGCATGACAGAAAAAGGACAAAATTTGAGTCTAGATGTGGGTTTCAAAATCAGCTCATTATATTGTCAGTACTGTATCCAGAGTCTGAAAGAAAACACTGAAAATAAGGTAAGGCCCTAGATGGCAAAAAGGTTTAAAGACCACTAGGGTAGATGATAGTAATATACAGGGAATACTATTAAGCATTTTATCAGAAAGCCTAAGGCCTACAAAACAAGAAAAGATGTTCAGATAAATTTAGGTAAATTTTGGGATTCAGTGCTGTAATAATTCTAATGAAAGAGAGTTCATTGATGAGTGGCATAAATAAGGAAGTGATCATGGAGAAACGTGAACTAACTTCAGAATGACATGGATTTGAATTTAGTGGGCAATAAAAGGTTTTTTAGGTTGTGAAAAGTAACACTGTCAAGGAAAGGATACATATGCAAAATGGTCTTTGCCGGCCGGCCTTAAGGAAACAAGTCAAGTAAGGATGGAAGACATATACAAATGAGGACAGCATGAGAAAGGGCAGGAGAGTCTAAGGAAAGATTGCAACACCGAATAGGGTATTTCTCTTTTCTATGCTCATGAAGTTTAGTTTGTTGTCACAAAGTATTTTAAAAAATCCTGATTTCAACCTTGAGATAACTATCAATCTAGATGTTTCCATTCTTTTTAAAAACATAAACTTCTTCCACGTAGTTTTATAAGGTTTGGAGAAATTTGTCTTCCGAGACATCAGGACAGAATGAGTATGAGTAAGATTAAAGAACAGGCCCTTTTCCTGATACCAAGAACAAATCAACTATTAGGCCAGGACAGATCAAGTATGCTGTATTAACTTTTTAGTGTACTGCAATTGTAACTTTCGGGCTAGCTACATACTTTTCCACCAGGTAGATATTTTTCTACTCAACACTATGAGAAACATACATATTCTTACATAATAATCTCAAGATCCTACTCCTTAAATGCAGAGATCCACAAATATTAATCTATGATCAATCTCTTGTCAACTGTTTCTTTCTATACTATTCCTTAAGCCTACGCCACCTCTGTGTGTTGTTCCTAAGTCACCTCTTTCCACAGTAGTATCTGAAATAACCATTCTTTGGTGAAGAAAACTTCTTTATATTCTTGAATTTTCTATTACTCTATACTTGTTCAATTTGGGAATATACCAGTTTAAACATTCACTTTTCAGCTGACGTAAACAGTTTCCAAGTTTCTGATACTGTCAACAGTGTTACTATAAATGTAACTTCTATTGTCAATGGGAAAGGGTTTTTCTTGTACATACACTAGCAAGAAAATTGCTAGATCATGTGATGCCTTTATTTTCAACTTTAGGAGATAGTGCCACAGCACCAACTTAACCTCCACCAACCACAAATAAGAAAGCCTATGTATCTGCATTTCCTCCAGTGCTTAACATTTTAACACTTTTTAACTTGTCAACAATTGAATAGTCTTCAAATGCATTTCTCTGAACACTCGTTAAGTTAAATATCTCTTCATGTTTTGTAGGCCTTAAGTATTTTCTTTTTTTTTTTTTAGATGGAGTCTCATTCTGTCACCCAACCTAAGCTGGAGTGCAGTGGTGTGGGTCAGCTCACTGCAACCTCTCCTCCCTGGTTCAAGCAATTCTCCTGCCTCAGCCTCCTGCGTAGCTGGGATTACTGGCATGCACCACCATACCTGGTTAATTTTTGTATTTTTAGTAGAGATGGGGTTTCACCATGTTGGCCAGGTTGGTCTTGAATCCCTGACCTCAGGTGATCTGCCCATCTTGGTATTTTCTCTTTGGTGAAATGTTGTTCATGTCTTTTGCAGATTTTCCTATTGTGTTTCTGAATTAAGTGGAAGGAGTTCTTTATCTATATAGTATACTAATCCTTTGTAGGCCTTATGTTTTGCAAAAGTTTGTAACTTGTCTTTCCACTTTATTTTTTAATAAAGAAAAAAGTCCTTAATTTTAATATACTCAAATGTATCAGTTTTCTTAGGCTAAAACTTTTTGTTTCTCTTAAGAAATCACTCCCTAGTACAATATTGAAAGATATTTATCTATATTTTTTAAGTAAAAATGTTACAGTTTTTCTTGCACCACTTAAGAACTTAATTCATTTGGAATTAATTATCTGTATACGATGTGATGTCATGGTGAAATTTCATTGCATCTATTAAGGAGAACCATGTTTTCCCCAGCCCTACTTACTAAATGGTTCCTCCTTTTCTCACTTACAGAACATGCCTCTTCTGCCATATGTTAAAATTTATAGTTTACTTACTTCATCCCTGCTCCAGGTTCTCCGCCTTGTAATTGTTAAGTGATCAGGAGGCTCTGTTGCTTGAGGTCTTGGATCACCAGATCGACCGTTGTTTCCTTCTGGTGTTTTAGAATGAACTAATGGAGGAATCTTTCGGAAGTTGAGGCTTTCATCAAAAACACGATCAACCAACTATTGGGACAAAAGCAAACCCTTATGAGAAGGCAGTGATTTGAAAAAGTACATATATTGGCATTACAATTTTTATGATTAGACAGAAGTTATTCCATTCTCAAGTAGTAACAGAGGCATGACATCTTCAATAAACCAATTACTCTTTTTTTTTAATAAGCACTTAAAGGTATTTCCTTTATAAAATCGAGGTTCATCTACATAGATTTTATTTTCAAAATCTAAAATATATATGTTAAATTTAATTCTTCCATGATTTTCTTCAAATGGAAAACAGACAGTAAACAGAAAAAAAGCTCAGCCATGTAGATGGACAATGAGTTCATTTTACTCACATTGCCTTACCAGTGTAAAATACTGTTTCTTTTTCTTTTAGTTTCCTATCTTGTTTTTTCCTTTTTTTCCTCCCCAAATCCAGGTGTCAAATTTCTTCACAAGATACATAAATTGCAAATTCCAATTAAGTTTACAAAAGGAAAATATTTTTTAATCCACAAAATAAATACTTTGGTCTTAGTCAAATACACTTTTAACAATGCTACCGAAATTACACATTCTAATAAAAATTATATACTGCCATCTACAGTGCAAATTACAGATATACAATACTAAGTAACTCGGGTTTACTGAAGAGGGATTCAACCTAGTACAATATTCTGAAATAAAACAAAAAAAATGAGGTTTATTCAATGAAATGTTTAAGTAATTTTACGGGGTCTGAGTGAATGTATAATCATGTTAGGTAAAATTTAGTTAGAAAGCTGGGAAAATAATATCTTCATCATTTTAAATATATCAGAAGAATAGTGTATGTCTTGCCACCAGGACAATCCTTTAGGTTTTCATCAATAAGGATGATTTCATATACAGTTACATTTGATCAATGTGGTAACAAAACTCTACACAGACTGATGAAGTATCATTTATTAAGTTAAACAACACATGAAGGAAAACAAACAAAAAAAGTGCATGTTAAAGAATCAGATTAAAGAATAAATGTGACAAAAAGCAAATGAAGAAACTATTATCAGCACAGATTACCATAATTAAATTTGTCAAAAAGGCTAGCCATTTTTGCCTACTATTTAGGACTACCTTGTAAAATTGAAGAAGCAGAATAATCAATACCAGGGGCTGGCCAACTTTTATGTATAAAGAGACAGACAATAAAAATTCAGGCTTTGCAGCCATACAGTCTCAGTCTCAACTACTCAATTCTGCCAGTGTAGCAAAGAAATAGCCATAGATGATAGTTAAACAAATGAGTGTCACTGTGTTCTAACAAAACTTTATTTATAAACATCAAAATTTGAATTTCATATAATTTTTATGTTGCAAATTAGCTGTCTTTAGACTTTCTTTTTCTAGCCATTCAAAAATGTAAAAACCATTCCTAGCTCTTTGGTCTGTATTAAAACTGGCAGCAAGGCCACAGTTTGCCATCCTCCAAATACAGAAATTCATTCTTTTAAATGCCCATCCTTTGCTTGCATTTCTGCCCCAGATCAAAACAGCCAACTTGGCCAAAGAATACCATTACTTTTGTATTACATGTTAAAAGTGCGCCGTCTGGAGCAGTGTCATGCAAATGGTGCCTCCCGGAGTTGTACTGTAAGAGGCCCTGATATTGGATGAGTAACAGTCTATATACGCTAACTTATATTCCAGACTTTATAAAAATGTTCTGAATATATATTTGTATGTGTATATATTATACAGATATTTCAATTTTTCAAATATCTTTATGTGTGTGTGTGTATTTATCAGCAGAATTATTAAAGCAGTAAAACTGCAGGATTTTTCTCTTTCTTTATCACAATATCTTCTAGTTAACTAGCAATGAAAATACCCTATTAATTGGAGCATTTTCATAGTCAAACTTTATACAATCATTTATCAAATTTTGGGTTGCTTTTCAAGATACCATTTACATTCACGTTTCAAGTGAAGCTATGGACCAAGAATTAGCAGGCAAAAAGCTGATTTTAAAGAATATTCCAGCTTCATGTCAATAGTAGACCAAATGTTAGCCTTTAGTAGTTTTGTTACAAAAACATAAAATAAATTGTTAAAGCAAAGTTGGAAAATGCAAAGCTTCATGCAAACAGGGAGGGTGGACATAACTAAAATAAACTAAGCAAAAAGCTAAAAGCAAAAGAAATAAAGAAAAGAAAGAACCTTATGCATTTCTCCATGAAGATCTCCTACCTCTTCTCTAGTGTCTATGGCAGAGCCAGGGGTGGTGGCAGCAGTGCTTACTGTGGTACTAGGGGCAGTGCCTGATGAAGTCACTGAATCTATCTCTCCTGCTACATCGTTGATCTCCCGAGCAATAAGAGCAAGATCTTGGCTGATCCTGGTAATAATTTTAGAAAAGAAGTTTAATGCCTTTTAAATAAACAGCTCTAGAAACAATCATTTATGAGAGAATCAGTCATGTAAGTTGTATATCTAATTAAATATTTGTATCCCAAATTAACTGTTAAGGTTTTGATAATCAAAGTCTTAAGCCTTAATTCCAAGATTAAGATTAATGAAACTAAACTCCAAATAACCTACAAGATATCACTTTGATAAATGTACTTTACGCCTGAGTAGAGATATGCCCTTAACATATACTGTTAGTGTTAATGACTAGCATAAATATCACACGTGTTCTTAAACTTGGGAATAATGGAGAGAATTAAAGGAGTTCATGAACTTAAATGAGAAAAAACAATCACAATATAATTTTCACTAACCTCTAAGTGATGCTTAGCATTTCTTTCAATTATAAATATAGGCAACAAACCACAGTGGTATTAGCAATACTGGTGATTTTTGTCATCAACAGAGATCACATTATAGTTGCTACAGGTATCTCAAAACATCATTTATGGTCACCATTACTTCAAAATTACTGAAGTCATTAAACATAGAACAATAACATTTTATTCAATGTTAATAAAGAACCATAAATTACTCTATTACTTTCAAATATTTTGATAACTGAATTTAAATATAATTGGATTTCTTTGTAATTCTAAGTATTTTATGTTTACGCCTGAGAAGGGCTCTACAAGCTTCACAAGATGGTCAAAGGGGTCTACAGTACCAAGAAATGAAGAACTCTGCACTCTTTAGCAGAGCACTGTACACTATACACAGCACTTTCCAGTACATGTTATGTCACTTGAGGCTCACAAAGTTCTTTAGATGTAGGATTTATCTGACTTTATGACAGTCTCAGAGAACCTGAATGGCTTGCTCATGATCACACATTTAGATGTAGCTAAGGCAGGACCAGCTCCAAGCTTTAGTGCTAATTTCCATAAAGCCATTTGTGTTTTTACCTACATGGATTGAAGAATGAAATAACTGTTACCAGTGATAATCAAAGGTGAAAATAGAGATTTTTCTTTTAGCTTTTTTTTTTTTTTAACATGGAGAAACTTACAAAACCTACCACTGATATTCTTGTTTTTTGAGAAACATTTCATTTCAATAAGACATTAAAGTTTTCCAAGTTGCATCCATTGCCCATGAAGTCAATGTGGCTATTTCCACAGGGAAGGTTTCGGAATGACAGAATCTTGTTAAAAGTATATGTGAAAGTTTCTGCAACTTCAAAATCCAAAGGGAATACAAAGTAACTTAAAAAAAAAAAAAAGAGCCAAGGAGGTCTGGCTATACTACCCGGGCTGGTTTCGAACTCCTGAGTTCACGCAATCCTCCCACCTCAGCCTCCCAAATAGCTAAGATTATGGACATGTGCCTGGCTTAAAGTAACATTTTTTAACTTATGCAAAATGTGAGTTTGAAGCACATTAGTAATTACACAAAAATTTAGATTTAAAAAGAGAACTAAGTTGAAGCTTATGGAGCAACAGAAGCAATTTATGGTCAATATAAATTTTGTAAAAATGATAGTTATTTCTTCATTTATTTACCAGTACAAAAAGGTAGGAAGAATGACAACAAATATTTACTGATTCCTATTATGTGCCAGGCACCGTGCTAGGTCCTAAGGACTATAACAACAAAGAAGCAGACAGGGTCATTGTCCTCATGAAGTTTCGAATAAATAGAAGGCACCATTATAATATAATGAGTACATTATAAAGCAGCTTCATATTCCTTAACTCATTTGATTCGCACAATCACTCTGTAAGAGAGTATTAATGATTGTGTTTTATAGATGAGGAAGGAATGAGGTATAGGAGAAGACATGTCACCATTTTTTTGTTCAAGGTCACAAATAGTAAGTGCCATTACCAGATTTTTTTCACTGTCATGCTATATCTCACATGATCACTCCACATGTAATTGTTTAAAACTGTTGATGTGATTCTTTTGAAAATGTGTTTAAAGTGTTCCCTTACATAATAAAGCAAATTCTTGCAATTCCCCAAAATAAATGAAGTAGAGTGAGAAACAGAATAACCAAGCTTAATGAGATAAAATACCGATAAGCATCAGTTTATCCAAAACTCTATTTCTCATTAAGGTTTCTTATGCAGACAATTTATACGACGAAGCTTCTAATATTTGTGAAAAACAGTATGAATTAATTAGAAAAAACATGGACAACAGCAATCTCAATATATATTAAAATGAGCAATTCTTTTTTTTTTTTTTTGAGAGGGAGTTTCGCTCTTGTTGCCCAGGCTGGAATGCAATGGCTCCATCTTGGCCCCCTACAACCTTCACTTGAAACCTCCTGTGTTCAAGCCATTCTCCTGCCTCAGCTTCCTGAGTAGCTGGGATTATAGGCACCTGCCACCACGCCCAGCTAATTTTGTTGTAGAGATGGGTTTCTCCATGTTGGTCAGACTGGTCTTGAACTCCCAATCTCAGGTGATCCACCTGCCTTGGCCTCCCAAAGTGCTGGGATTACAGGCGTGAGCCACCAAGCCTGGGCAAAATGAGCAATTCTTAATGTATACACAACATATATTGTTGATGTGAAAACCTAATAGTTTCACATTTAATTCCATTTTATTATAAAATTTGGATAAGAAGATAGTACCAAAGGAACCAAATATAAACTAAGGGTTAAGTTCTATAACATTAGTACTATTCTTTGTTTTCCCAAGTGTCAGAACCACTGATTGGATTTCAACAATTTTAGAGAAATAAGTATGTATTATTTAAGAAACAAAGGTGAGATACCGTAAGAAATGTACTTTAAGTCATAAAGTTTATAATTTTCTTACATAAACTATCTCAGTCATAATGCTCTTCTTTTTTTTCACTGAAGGGTTATATACTGGAAAAAACAATTGTACATTTTGGGTATATTGGAAGATTAAAGGATATATTAAAAATTAGAGTCCTAGTGATATGCCCAATTTAACATACAATCTTTGCAAGATTCTATATTACAACCACAGTACAAACTATCAGACGTTATTGATTTAAACTGCCAATAAAACATTGTTCCAAATTAGCTATTTAAAAATCTACCTTATTTTTTAATAGCACACTAGTTTTCAAAAGTTTTTACATGTAACTAGCTTTCCAAAGGATATACACATGAACCACTGGAATTAAGTTTCCATTGATACTACTGGAAAAAAGCAACTGGTGGGCTATTAATGAAGTATACCAGCTTTAGAATCCTAGAACTGAAGCTAATGACAGCAAGTTAAAACTCCTGTTACTTTAACATTGGCTAACAGATCATAACTCTAATGACTCATCTTTTAAGAAATAATTTAGTCTAGCTTGTAAATGACCAGAAGTGTTAAAATGTAAAATGAGTTTAAGGAGAGACATTTAAGGGTCATTCCAGAAAATCTCAGGATTTCCACACTATCTAGAAGAGTTTAGTAAGAAAAAAATTTTTTTGTAAGAGGAAAAAGGGGGTATCAGCTGAAAGATACTCAGGAAAACTGGAAAAGAAAATATAAGGAGGAAAAAAAGACTGAGGTCAATTAGAAATGCTAAGTGAAGGAACTCAGGAATGGAAAACTGAATACCATATGTTCTCACCTATAAGTGGGAGCTAAGCTGTGAGGATGCAAAGGTGTTAAGAATGGTATGAATTAGCTTTTAATCCTTGTATAAATTATGAACTCGTTTAGAATATAAGCTACATGTTTCAGGTTTTTTTGTCTCCCAACGGTGATACATACGGTCAACGATTCATAAAAAGAAAATATGATTTATAATAGGATGCACCAGGGAAACTTTTAATCTGAACAGAGATCATCGTAATGAGATATGGGAAGAAGAACGCAGAGGAAATTAGCAGTCTCTCTTCTTCCTAATTCCTTGCAATGATATAAAAGCCAGTAAGCCAAATGATAAAGAGCCATATTATTTTTAAAGAGTGTATCAGGCCCCAAAATTTCAAAGACAGGTATAAAGTAAAAATTCAAAAGCATGTGGCTAAAAGCAAATTTTTAAAGCATTTTATATTTCCATAGGTAGAAACAAATCTTGTTTCATTAAGTATTTGGTTTAGCTTATATTTTTCCTCCTAAGTGATTAGCTCACTTATGCTCTCCCTATCTACCTCAAATAAAACAAGTTTAGTGGTTTAAGGTTTGCAAGGCATGGGAAGAAAAAAAAACCCCAAGATATTAGCTAATTAACTTCACTTCATTTAAAATTCTCATTACTTATACAATGCAAGAAAAAGTACACTTGTAAGAAACCCTGTAATAGAAAACAGAGGGGGTAAAGTCAAGAAGTACAGGAATGCAGGCAGCAACTGGACCTATGAAACAAGACATGTAAGGTTTTTACTTTGTGGTCATCTGTGTGTGAACAAGAAGTTCTAGATGTTCCTTAACCAGTAAAGATCAATTGTAAATCCCCTATCTAGATGCAATCCAGATAGAATGCTCAGTATCATTGGCTACGAAGCATGAATACTTAGCAAGGTCAAATAGATACTTGGAAATGCTATCTCCAAATAAAAGACACTATTCTTATTACTACACTGCGTACAAATAAAAATACAGTATTTTTATTAGTACATAAAAAGTACCCAGATGTACTTAAAGGTGACAAGGCTATAATTTAAAAAAATTTATGGCTGGGCGTGGTGGCTTATGTCTGTAATCTCAGCACTTTGGGAGGCTGAGGCAGGCAGATCATGAACTGAGGAGTTCAAGACCAGCCTGGCCAACATGGTGAAACCTTATCTCTACTAAAAATACAAAAAAACTAGCCAGGCATGGTGGTGTGCACCTGTAGTCCCAGCTACTCAGGAGGCTGAGGCACGAGAATAGCTTGAACCTGGGAGGTAGAGGTTGCACTGAGCCGAGATAGTGCCACTGCACTCCAGCCTGGGCGACAGGGCAAGACTCTCTCAGGAAAAAAAAAAAAAAAAAAAAAAAAAATTTTACATGGCTTGTAAGTACTTATAACTACATTTTCCCCTGAAGCCTTTTCCTGGTTTTGGCTCATTATTCAAGATTATTTTTCTTAGCTGTTAAAAGCAATGAACAAAACCACATTTATGCTATTCTGCCACACAACTGGCTCTCTTTCTTTTTTAGTAGGCAGCACATAATTTTAATTTAGCCTTTGGCTTGTTGTGAAGCCACATCTCATCTTCAGTTCTTCTTGACATGCCTTTCATATAGATGTGTTACCACTGTAAACAGCTCAAGCTGATCCTAAGAAATTCACTTAAGGTTTCCTAGAAATGTGATTCATATCGGTTCTGTATTTTAAACCATGACTTTCAAAACGAGCTAAAATATTGTATAATAAAACCAACATATGCAGGTATGAATATAAACAAGCAACACTGACTTCCATATATGGATCCTTGAAATGTTTCATTATGGATGATCATATCTTATACAGTGAATAATGGGATTATGATTGAACAGAAATAGAATTTCTCACATCCTACCTTTTTTCAAAAAATTTAACTGTAGCTAGGTAAAAATGGGGCTAAGACAAGGAATTTCTATGGAAACACTTTTAGAGTTTGACTTAAAATTTTTCATTTTGGAATCTTAAGCATTTAAACTATTCAGGGCCTTCTGATAATGACCTAGACATCTTTTAAAAAACAAAGTGAGCTGGGCACAGTGGCTCACACCTGTAATCCCAGCACTTTGGGAGGCTGAGGCAGGCGGATGACTTGAGTTCAGGAGTTCAAGATCAGTCTGGGCAACATGGTGAAACCCCATCTCTACTAAAAATACAAAAAGTTAGCCAGACATGGTGGCATGCGCCTCTAGTCCCAGCTACTCAAGAGGCTGAGGCAGGAGAATCCTTTGAACCTGGGAGGTGGAGGTTGCAGTGAGCCGAGATCACGCCACTTCACTCCAGCCTGGGCGACAGAATAAGACTCTGTCTCAAAAAGCAAACAAACAAACAAACAAACAAACAACAAAAACCAAAGGAGACACAGACAAATTTGGGAAGACTCCAGGAATCATTTATTCTACAAAATTTATTTGGTATCGGCTGGGCGCAGTGGCTCACGCCTATGATCCCAACACTTTGGGAGGCCAAGGTGGGCAGATCACTTGAAGACAGGAGTTTGAGACCAGCCTGACCAACAAGGGGAAACCCCATCTCTACTAAAATTACAAATAAATTAGCCAGGCCTGGTGACGTGAGCCTGTAATCTCAGCTACTCAGGAAGCTGAGGCATGAGAATTGCTTGAACCAGGGAGGTGGAGGTTGCAGTGAGCTGAGATTGCGCCACTACACTCCAGCCTGGGTGACAGAGTGAGACTCCATCTCAAAATAAAATAAAATAATTGAAAAAATTTATTTGGTATCTACAAAGCAATGGTTATAAATGATACCATGATCTCACGGTACAATAAAGAACAAAAAGTCCAGTTCTTAAGGGCTTAAAGATTAATTCATTTATTGATTAACTCATATATTTGACTTGCATACCAACTATAAGGAAGGTTCACAAAAAAAAGTTTCCTAATGATAAGGAAAGATCTTTCTCTTCCATTAGTGGAAACTGTCAGTTACTAATTTATTAGATGTTAGTGGCATTTTGATTCAATAATATAAGACCTTAATGAAAAAAATTTGGCACACCCCATTCCTTATGTAACGAAAGTATGGAGAACTGGGGGAGAGCTACTTTGAGCCAAAAAAAGGTTTAGGATGCGATAATAATGAGTTGAAACTGGAGGTTTCTTTTGGGCAGGAAGGGCAATGAGTGGCCTGATTAGAGAAGTAGAATCTGAATAAAGTACATGGAGTCTACTTCTAGCCATCAAAAGAGACAGAAATTTAATTTTTTAAATTAAATTTTTTAAAGGCACCTCCCATTATTACCAGTGCAATGTTTATCAGATAAGTTATATTTGGTAAGATGTAGAAAGTCTCTAGTCTCAAAACTAGACTTATGAATATGCTTCAGATAAGCAGAGGAATTCGCAAATAAAGAGGTAATCAAGAGGATAACTTTGAAGGTTTTAGCAAACCCATGCTATCTACCATCACAGACAAAATCAGCAAGTTAGAAGATGGTCTGAAGTCATCTGAGAGGAAAGTACTTACTCAGTAAACAAGACTTGAGATAGCCAGAGTACTTTTAGAGTACTGGGTAGAGACTATGAGGAAGGAATAGGGAAGTTCTAGGGAATGTGGGAAAACTACATGGAAATTGAAGAATCACTGTCGTCTGAACATGTGGACAGATGTTTTATTTCCCACTCTTGCTGTCTGGATCTGACCTAGCTCAACAAAATAACAGGGCCTAGACTTGAGATATTATGAATCAATAAATTATGTCTTAAAACTGACTTAGCAGATATACCTTATTCCCCGATTATGTAGTTTTTATATCCATAGTATTTTCTCCAAAACAAAAAACATTTTGGTATTATCAAAGCTCACCTCCACTCACAACCCCAAATGTAGTATATCCTTCAATTATATTGTAATTAAAGACTTGTTAGCTAAATTGCAATACACAGAAATGCACTGTATCACCTTATAGGCAATAAGAAAACCCATACCATTTAATTCTGACAACTAAATTAAATTGGCTCCTACCACAAAACAAGATGAAACAGTAAAATTACAAGTAATTTGGTTTTTCACTGTTAAGATTACCACTCATTCATAACTTTAAATATTTTACACTTGAAAAACATAAACCATAGTCTATTTTAAAATGCTTTCAAATATATTTGATCAGTATTCTTTGTACTTGAATCTTACTAATAAATTATGTGTAAAAGATTTAGGAATAATAAAAGCTTTTTGTCTTACAATCCCAAGTGAGTTTTATTTGGGGCCAACAAATCAGGAAATGGGACTGGTAGGTGTTCTGTGACACACCTATTTTTTTGTTTGTTTGTTTTGAAACAGAGTCTTGCTCCATCACCCTGGCTGGAGTACAGTGGTGCGATCTTGGCTCACTGCAACAACCTCTGCTTCCTGAGTTTCAACGATTCTCCTGCCTCAGCCTCCCGAGAAGATGGGATTACAGGTGCATGCCACCACACTTGGCTGATTTTTGTATTTTTAGTAGAGACAGGGTTTCACCATGTTGCCCAGGCTGGTCTTGAACTCCTAACCTTAGGTGATCTGCCGGCCTTGGCCTCCCAAGTGCTGGGATTACAGACATGAGCCAACGCACTCAGCCAAAACATCTATTTAATGATCATTTTAATATTAAAAAACAGACCACTTATATACCACTGTTTGTATTATGAGGACAAAAAATTTCTTTAATAATTTTGTACTGAATATTTGAACAAAGCATTGGTTGGGGTTCTTATGCACAAATAAGGTAAGCCTAGCATTTTATAAACTGTAGGAATGTAATACTGATTCTGAAACTCCTATATCTGGACGCTCATAAATTTAAATGTATGAGATGTGCAGAAAATGGAAAGCTCCAAATAAGGTTCTAAATAGAATCATAAGCCACTGTTTTCTCTGTATCCTTCTTAAATATAACTAACATTTATTGATTGCTGACTGTATGTCAAGCACTAGGTTAAGTATGTGCATCGATTTGTCAACTCTCTCAGGCTGGGCACCATTATGTCCATTTTACAGATGAGATCACTAGTGCATAGTTAATTAACTCACCCAAGGTCACACAGACCTTGTGGTAGAGTTGGGTTTGAATCTCAGACCAAGAATACAGTCTGAGTCCAGAGTTCATATGCTTCACCATTCAGCTACACTGCATCCCTGTAATTGTGGTTATCCCTCAGAGTTCAGCAGCATTCGCAGCTCCCTTACCATTCCCTGGTGATACCATCTACTACCATGGCTTCAAGTATTTACTCTTTTGAGTGACTCTACAACTATGAGTCTAATTCTTATGGCTTCCTATGTTTCACAGCGATGGTTCAACTGTCTGCTAGATTTTTTCATTGGGCTATCCTTTAAGCATCTTGGTGTCAGTATGACCAAAATAAAACCTATCTTCTTTTTCCATGCCTTTTGTGTTCCCTACTCTCACCAATCTCCCATCTAATCAACACTGGAACCATTTTAAATTCTGCCTTACTATTCCAGCAGTCATCCAAAGCTAGGCCTCTTGTGCCATAAAGCCAAGTTGTGAATGCAAAGGAAAAATTCTTGAATTAAAAGTGCTACTCTAGTAAACACAGGAATGATAAGAAAGCAAACAGCCTAATGCTGATATGGACAAGTTTGAGTGGTCTGGATAGAAGATCAAACCAGCCACAACATTCCTTTAAGCCAAAGCCTACTCCACGGCAAAATCCTAACTCTCTTCAATTCTGTGAATGCTGAGAGAGGTCAGGAAATTGCAGAAGAAAAGTCTACAGAGGTCAGTTCACGACGCTTAAGGAACGAAACCATCTCCTTAACATTAAAGTGCACAGAGAAGCAGCAAGTGCTATACAGAAGTTGTAACAAGTTATCAAGAAGATCTAAGATAATTCATTAAGGTGGCTATAATAACAACTGATTTTTAATGTTGACAAAACAGCCTTTTTTTTGGAAGAAGATGCCATCTAGGACTTTCACAGCCAGAGAGAAGACAATGCCCAGCTTAAGCTTCAAAGGGCAGGCTAACTCTCTTGTTAGGGGTTTATGTTAGCTGGTGATTTTATGTTGGAGGCCAATGCTCATTTTTCATTCCAAAAGTCATAGGACCCTTAAGAATTATGCCAAATCTACTCTGCTTGTGCTCTACAAGTAGCACAATAAAGACTGAATTATGGCATATTTACAGTGTGGTTTACTAAATATTTTAAGCCCACTGTAGAGACTTACTGCTCAGAAAAAAAAAGATTATTTGCAAAAACATTACTGCTCATGGACAATGCACCTGGTTACCCAAGAGCTCTGATGGAGATGGACGAGGCGATTCATGTTGTTTCCATGTCTACTAACATCTGTTCTGCAGCCCATCGATCATGGAGGTGCGATCTCGGCTCACTGCAACCTCTGCCTCCAGGGTTCAAATGATTCTCCTGCTTCGGCCTCCCGAATAGCTAGAACTACAGGTATGCGCCAACACGCCTGTCTAATTTTTTTGTATTTTTAGTAGAGATGGGGTTTCACAGTGTTAGCCAGGATGGTCTTGATCTCCTGACCTTGATCTCCTGATCCACCCACCTCGGCCTCCCAAAGTGCTAGGGTTACAGGTGTGAGCCACTGTACCCAGCCCATTTTGATTTCTAAGCAGAAAATGCATTCCTTTATTTAAGAAATACATTTTGCAAGACTATATCTGCCATAGGTTGTGGTTCCTCTGATAGATCTGGACAAAGTAAACCGAAAATCTTTTGGAAAGGATTCACCATTCTACTTGCCATTAAGGACATTTGTGATTCACGAAGGAGGTAAAAATACCAAGATTAAGAGTAGTTTGGAAGAAACTGATTCCAACCCTCATGGATGACTCTGAGGGTTCAAGACTTCAGTGGAGGAAGTCACTGCAGATATGGTAGAAATAGCAAGAGAACTAGAAGAACTAGAGTTAGAAGTGGAGCCTGAATATGGGACTGGATTGCTGCAATCGTGTGATAAAACATTAACAGATGAGAAGTTGCTTCTTACGGATGAGAAAAGAAACTAGTGTCTTGCAATAGAATCTACTCCTGGTGAAGCTATTGTGAACACTGTTGAGATGACAACAAAGGATTCAGAATATTACATAAACTTAGTTGGTAAGCCGGTGGCAGGGTCTGGGAGGACTGACTGCAATTTTGAAAGAAGGTCTACTCTGGGTAAAATACTACCAAACAGCCTCACATTGCTACAAGGAAATCTTTCATGAAAGGAAGAGTCAATTTATTTGAAATTTGAAAATAAATTTTCTCACCCTAAGCAAACTTATCACAGCCCTATAGAAACATTAAATATCAGCATCTCTTTCCATATTTTCTATCTTTCCTTCCTCCCACCACCCTCCTTTTTTTCTCCATATAAAATTAAAAAAAAAAAAAAAACTATCACCTCTCTGGCTTTGAGATGTATGGCTGGAAAGTATATCTTAAAAAATTAAAATCCCAAAGGCAAGTTTTATAAGCATAGTGCTACTGACAAACTAGACAGATAAGGCACGGTCACTGGAGGTTAAATAGCCTAGCCTTAAAGTCCTGCTATAGATAATGTACATACACATTGATAATAGTAACACAATGCACATAGCAAAATTGAACCAAGTGAAAATACAGTGTACTGCCCCTATTCCCTCTTCCCTATATAGTACAACTCTTTTTTTCATTTAGGGGTAGGGAAGTGTATTTGGCTCAGAAGAAGGTTTTCAGTCTTTCTAGTTTAGGGTAGAGGGACCTTGAGAGGGGAGAGAGGCATCTAGACTTACAGGCACCTCTGAATCTTGTGTAGCTGGACATCTTTTTCAAGGTAAGGGGAAAAATGATGAGACAAGAGCAAGACCTGTTGTTGCTAGCTGTGCCCAGATACACAAAAAAACGTGTCAAGATGCTCTCACTACAAGCATTTTGTTGCCCCATAATGATCCATGGATTCCAAAGCATATATATACTTTTCCTCTAACTAGAACAACTGGCTTAACATGCTTCAGTAATTAGTCTCCTAAAAAGCTATTTGTATGATAAAGCAAAAATGTTTTAAGCCGCATAATGAGATTAGAAAGGCATGTTCTCTCCAAGAATAAAAGCAATGACAAGTGAATAGTCTTTAAAAATTAAAAAAAACCAAACATTATATTAAACTAATGAGCCAGAAGAAACACAATTCACAGAAGTCAATGAAATAAAGAACAAAAAAGATGAACATTAAGATATAGTAAAAGTTTGTTGTTTTTAAAAGCATCCATTAAATATTATGTATACACTCATAATGTTCTCAAGTATACAACTTGAAGATTAAGGTCTTCAAGACAGAAGTAAGCTTAGTATGTACACAGTGAAAATGTTTAGGTAACACATGGTATACTGCAGTAAAATTTAATATCTCACAAACTTTAAACAAAAAAATCCCTATATATTAACTACTATAGAACCTGCTTGTGTGTAACCTCTCTTCAAAGTTCAACCATCGTAAGTTATTAATTAAAACCACATCTGTAGCATAAATTTTATTTTTTGTACATAATCTAAAGGTTATAATAAACAGATTTATTTAATCTTCAAAATAATCATATGCTGATTGACTTATTAAAGGGTTGAACTAACCGTATCTAATGAGATCATGAAAGTATGAATGAAAATCTGCCTATTCTAAATCTCTCCAGAGAACATTAGCAACATCTCTAACAGGTGTACTATTACATATTTGGAAGTTTTAAGGAAAGTAATCAGTAAATTGTCTGCAAAGTTCTTAATTATGTAGATCTGATATCGACTGCCTTTCGAAAGTTATACTTATTTATCACCATCTTTAAAAGAAATTCTTAAAAAGGGAGGAGGTGGGAGAGAGAAAAGACCAAAATATATCAATTCTACAATACGTTAGTAGAACTGGCACTAAAAAAAAAAAGGGAAAAAGCTGGATAGACAGTAATACTCTTGATTAGACGGAGTTCACAGTTACCTGTGGATTTCAGTTCTTAGACTATTAGTAAAAATCACGTACAAGCTAAACTTTGTTACCAAGTTGTCATGTTCCTAGAAATTTTCAATTCTTAAAGGTAAGTCCTGAGAACCAACCTGGCTATCTCTTCTCGATGAGCAGTCCAATCTCGGATATAGTCTTCCTGCTCTTTAATCCGGTGCTTGAATGAAGAACTAGTAGGCATTGCTGATCCAGCGCTCTGCAAGCGAGTGGTTTTCAGGGCTGGAGAAGTACGTAGACGGGTATGTTTAGGGGAATTACGGTTTGATCCAAATTCATCTTCTGAGGTGGAAGCATAATCAGTAGGAAAGCGCCTCCATCTTGAATTTACTAAATTAGTTTAATTATTAAAAAAAGAATTATTATGTCATCATTTAAAGAAGGTAAAATAAAAGTCATGACTTCAAAACACCATGAGAGCGTACACACAGCACAATTTTCGATAACTGACATACACATACCTCACAAAAACCATAAGTCTACTACTCCTTAGAGATAGAAACATTACACTTCGGTGAATTAAAAACAATGAATAATCAAAAACAATTGAAAGACCATGTTTTCCATAGTGTGGTGAATAAACATTCAGATGAAAAATTTCACTAATGATAAACAACTAAGCAAGCTCTAACCATTGATGTTTAACTGGAGTACTTTTCAATTGCAAATATTTCTCATTTGAGTGAAAATATGAATTTTTCAAAAAAAAAAAAGACAGTAACAACATCAACGACAACAAAAATAAAAACAAAAGAAAAGATTTCCTCATGCCACATGGACTTTCAACATGGAGATGGTAAAAACTCTCTTTTCCCAACATACAGATGTGCATAATTCCAGCTGTGGAAATTATGCCTCTATGGCAGAAAAAAAAAAAACATTACCTCTGTCATTCAACATCCTGTTATGCTATGGTTGGAAAAAATCTTTTTACATGGTAAAAAACACAACAAAGCATCTTCAGTACAACTCTCTGCTGCTTTGACACTGAAAGCATATGGTGAAAATAGACAATGGCATAAAATCTACAAAAAGCGAAACTCTACAAGCTTTTGTCACAACCACTGACATTGAAGGCACAGGAGATACTGTGAAGTCACATTAAAGAAAGTGGTAATCACTTTCTTATTTACAGTTAGTAAAGACATTTAAAAATGATATTGCTGACACATTTAAAAAATTGAGACAAATTAATGCAGACACTTTACTACTGTTAATATGAGAATCAAACATACAAATAATTTGTGAAGCAGAAATAGAGGTAAAAAAGAGAGATAATAGCTAATTCCTGGTAAACTTCACAAGGGTAGGAACCATGTCTGTTTAATTCAATAATATATACCTAGCATGTAGCAAAGTGTTGGCAAGCAAATGTTTAACAAATATTTTTGAAAAAAATGTAAGAATTCCTGGATATAAACATTTACTTTTCCGAAACCTAGTGAAAAGCATTAAATCTTGTTGTTTAAAGTGATAAAACCTTAGTATCTTTTTCCTTTTTAATAGGAACTGACCCTAAGCTGCATAGATGAGTGAAATCCAGAATTCTTCCACCCTCCTCCACTCAAATTTTATACCTTTTATGTCTTTTCTTCCAAAAACTACATTTCCACTAGGGCTCTCTAAGGCTGAGGTGGCTCTCAGATAAAACTGGCATACATTGCCACCAGAACTGGCTTAAGAAACAGAGAATCCTATAATGAGAAATATGCCATAAATGAGAGCCTGCTGATTTGTCCTTATTCACACTCCTATCTGGAGATTCTGATGTTTGGAACTAGATTCATAGGCATGAGGCAGTGAACATATGCAGAAGTTTATGGCTCTCTGTAAGAGTGTATACAAATGCATACACTAGGTAATTAGGCATAGATTTTTTTTGAAGAGGAGCTTAAATATAACTTCTGATTTTAACACTGTAAAATAATTTATTAACACAGACAATACTTTTACCATGGTGTAAGTGTACTCATTTCTAGATATATAAAAACTCTCATGAGTTGAAGTGATCCTGAGACTTGAAACCAATTTTAGGAAAAGTTTAGGAACAACATTAAAGAGGTCTAGAAAAAAATTAGAAATACGGCAGACAAAATCAGAAGTAAACAAATCTGTACTTTTCAAAAAAGCATTTCATTAAATGCTAAATGTGTTTATTTTGCTATCTTACAATATAGTTCATAAATAAGAAAAAATCATTTGTTATATCAAATTTCCTGATTTTTTATTAGGAAACTATGGTCACCAGACATACGATTAGAAACTAGAAAGAAAAGAAAAGCAATTAACAAAGAGCTTTAATAAGCTGCAGAATATATGAAAATGTAAGTATGCTAAAACTAAGACAGTTAACTCGGAGATAATTTAGAAAGAATGGCACCAATGGCTGACGTATTTCATGGCAGACTACATGAAAGCAGAATGAGAAATTGAGTACCAAGTGCTAATAATATATGTTAAATGTCAGGTGACCACATGTAAGTAGAGCCAGGCTAGAATTAACTTTTAATAGTCTGAGCTTAGGCTCAAAACACAATTATATTTTGAGGAAAAAAAAGTAAAAGAAAAACTTCTTTTACACAAACTTTCCATTTCTTATCATAGGCCAGTCCACCTAGAAGTCTGTAAGAACAGTAAAGCTACTAACAATATCTTTTAAAGGCAATCAGGGGCCGGGCACGGTGGCTCACACTATAATCCCAGCACTTTGGGAGGCCGAGGTGGGCGGATCACAAGGTCAGGATATCGGGATCATCCTGGCCAATATGGTGAAACCCCGTCTCTACTAAAAATACAAAAATCAGCTGCATCTCAAAAATGAAAACAACAACAAAAAAGCAATCAAAAGAATAAAGCATATTTTAAAAACTAAAAGCTAACATCTTTAGGTATGTTCTTTTAAAACTGAGGAGGAAACTGGCTAAAATAATTAGCGTATAGCATAGAAGTAAAAATATGACTAAAATCATTAAGTAATTAAGAGCTCCCTTTGCCAGTGGAAAACATATCATACGTGGTGTGCTATGAAGAAAAGCTCCAGTTACTTCTGGACACACAGAGTCTGTGCAACAAAAGCAGCAGAGCTGAGACTGAGTGAAATGATAGCTACTGGTGGAGAAGGGACTGGGAAAGAGAGATCAATGCTAGGGCCTCTAACATGTTTATTTTTCTCAAAGAATTTATTTCAAAACTTTTTGCTTTCTTAACATTTGCTTCCAAACTACAGCAGCTATCCTTTTTATTTTTTCTAAAGAAACTTCCCTATCACCTGTTAATTAACACCAAAGAAACTTCAAGTTAAAATATTTAAAATTTCCCCCCAAATCTACTTATTTCATAGAATTTTAGAACAGAATGACCTTTGACAAGAGTCTAAATTCTTCCATTTACAGAGAAGAAATAGGCCCAGAGAGGTCTTAGCTTGCTAAAATCAAAGGATAAGCCAGATCTATGGACTCCCAGAGTTTAAAACTCATTCTTTGAAATTCCAAGTGTTATACAAATTCTACATTTTTGTTTCCAATAAGACTAAATTTTTTTTTTTTTTTTGGATACAGAGTCTCCCTCTGTCACCCAGGCTGGAGTGTAGTGGTGCCTTCTCGGCTCACTGCAACCTCTGCCTCCAGGGTTCAAGCAATTCTCCTTGCCTTAGCCTCCCGAATAGCTGAGATTACAGGTGCTGCCACCACGCCCAGCTAATTTTTGTATTTTTAGTAGAGATGGGGTTTCACCATGTTGGTCAGGCTGGTCTTGAACTCCCTGACCTCAAGTGATCTGCCCTCCTTGGCTTCCCAAAGTGCTAGGATTACAGGCGTGAGCCACCGTGTCCAGCCGAGTTTTAAAAAGACATCCTAAATTTCTCATGTAATGATAGTTTTTCTGATTTCTATCTGTGTTGAAGAAAACTTTCTTTCTCTTGAATTTTATTTGGCTTAAGTAACGATTTATAAAAATAAATTTGATTTTACTGGTATATTATTAGGCTCATTTGATAGGTTGGTATTACTAAGGCATTTAATGATAGATCATTGAATTGAAATTCATATTACAGGTGTTGGAATTGCCAATCTCTAAGAAACTTATTGGTTAGTAAAGCACATATATTAAAATGAAAGTTCCAAGATGGGTCTAGTTTATCTTGTAGCTAGAGCCACACCGTTCATTACAAAATTTATTTTAATTGTAAAATGGGCAACATTCCCTCTTGTGTTGTAGAACTAACCTACTATATTCACTACAAAAACATACTATCATCCATGATGTCTAGAGAATTAAAAACGAAAAAAAGAGTTGTATCATATTTCTGTGAGTGTTCCAATTTCTTTGTTGGCATTAAAACATACAACTACAGATTTTGCAAACACACTTCAGAAAACACACATTGCATCTTCATACTATATCAGAATATTTTAGTGGAAAATTACCACAAACATCTTTTGCATGTATATTTATGAGCATTCAGCAATAAGATCACTTGGGGAGAAAAATTGACAATGCTCTGTTTTGGCCTTTGACCTGGAGAAAGAGTTAATTTAAGCAATGCATGTCCAACATTTAATTTCTAATGTCTATAAATTTTGAAGATTAGAATTAAAAAGGGAAAGCAAACAGTCTAAAAAAAACTCTTAAGGATATTAACAAATGTTTTTATTTTCTAAAATGGGCACTTAAAACATAATGAAAACCAAGTGTTTTATTTTGATAATTTAAGGTCTTTAAATTTAAATATATCTTGCCGAAATAAATCTGGATATTTCAGTTACAACTTGATACTAAAGAATCATTGAAGGAATTTTTTTTTTGTGGAGGGAGAACTAGTTAAACTCCTAGAAGCAAATTACATCAGAGAAACATAAAGAACTCTTCTCTTAATATTACTAAATCTGAGATTTCCAATCTTCTATTTTTATCACACACATTTCTTTAAAAAAAAAAAAACTTTTTTTTTTTTTTTTTTTTAAATAGAGACAGGGTCTCACTGTGTCCCAGGCTGGAATGTAGTAGTGTGATCACAGCTCACTGCAGACTTGAACTTCTGGGCTCAAGCAATCCTCCAACTTTGGCCTTCCCTAAAATACTGGGATTACAGGCATAAAACACTGTGCTGGCCTAAAAGTATTTTAAAGACACAATCTAAAATATGGAATCTGAAAATTACAGAACTATTTTTACATATCCAATTGGGACAGTATCACAGGTGCTAGGTTCATATTATTTCCAAGGTCTTGAAAATTTAAACTGTGCACAGCAACACTGATTAGTATGATTTAACATTCTTTTAAATCACATTTCAAAAGATAACATTTTTTTCTATTCAAAATGTTATGATTATCTTAAACAGGAAAAATATCAAAGGCATCTAAATTAGCAAAATCAAACAGGCATGTTTGTTTGTTTGACTACCTTCTCCATACAGCTATTATAGTATGTTCCCACAGAATGAAAGATCCTGGCCACTGTCCTAGATAAGATGTAATACTATGAGCATCTTGAGAGAATCTGAATATACAATCCTAGATTACAACGTGGCTTTAAGCTCATAAGATGGAATAAATAATATAAACTGGGTAAAACATCAGAACTGCAAAGATTTTAGTAAACGATACCAAACCTCTATATTGTATATTGACCTTGCATACGCTCCTGATAATAATCCAGTAGATTCTGTCTTCTGGAAGCTTGCACACAAGTAAACACTAACCTATTTCTTAGAGCTAGAATAAATATGGTCGAAAAACAACAGGCTGGGCATTACAAAATTCTCATTCTGCACCTGCCACAGCCATGTGCTCAAGGCAGGTTATTTCTTCTCTTGGCCTCAGTTCTCTCAAGGGAATAACCCTCCTAACTCTAAAATTCCATGATTCTCATTATTTAATATACTGCCATGAAATATGAAAAGACCGAAATCATATACCTCAATTTGTCCAAGGGAATTTCATACACAATTCAAGGTTCTTTTTGGACACAGAAAACTGAACATTTAACAAGTTCTGTATTCAAAGCAGCAGAAATGAAATTTATCTTTATAATAGTATCTTGCAGTTGTTTCTTAGACTTGCTGAAGTAATCATATTTAGCCTGCATCTCAAGCCTTATCCTAAATATCGAGGAATAAAGCCACATCATGTATTAAGAGGTACTCCAAGCTACTTGGTAACATATAAATTATGTTAAGACAGGAGAATACATACATATCTTAATGTACTTAAATGGAGATGAGGTGATAAAACAAGGAGTATAGCAGAAGAATTTCATCAGGAAATGCAGTATAGATGAAATGTGAATTGAAAAGGTAGAGCTATAAGCAACAACAGAATAAAAATCAACCAAAATATGGTCGTTAGTTTTAAAGTATTTGGCAATAAATTTGTGAACCGCCAGCCAAAGCTTCAAGTGTGGAAATGAAGACTGGGGTAATAAGGAAAATGATGTCTATATTTTACTGGAATAATGATTATATGTTACCTGGCTTCAGCCTACATCCATTCCTACCAGAGACAGTGACCATCATTACCAAACCCACTGACCAGCAAAGAGAGACGGGTGAATGGAGTGGTGGAGAGCAGCAGTAAGAAGAGGAAGAAAGGTAAAAAAGTATCGTATGCAAAGTACCGTTCCTTCTGGGTCTTGTAGGATACAGTGTGGTAGATGTAAACCAATCAAAAATAAAAAGATGAGATTTCACGTCAACCTCCCCTCCACTCTTAACTCAAGATTAGGGCTCACTTAGATGTCTGCTGACTGAAAATAATCACCCATCTTCAAAAGCCTGTTATAACAGATGCTCTCCCACATTGGCCTTTTCAGCCACGCCCTCATATGAAGCTCATTATGAAGTAATGAGAGCATGCTTACAGGATACAAACAAATATCCACCTCATCACTCTTTGATCACACATGTATCTCAATGGCTTCAGCTCTGAATACGAAGTACAAAAGCAAACAAATATAATAACAGCAGTTAAATTCTGGTGGAGAGTAAGTAGTTTTTGTAGTTATTATATTCAATTACACCTAATTACTAGAGTTAAATGATATAGCAGCACTTTGTGAGATAATGCTCATAACCAGTAAAATTTCTACAGCTCGGTTTGGCCAGTATATGCTGAGTGATTCCCCATGAATCCATCTTCTTCCACTGAAATAAATTAAGGATTAGTTTTCACCTGCTCCAACTATAAACAGATTTAACTTTAAAAAGTATAGGTAAAGGATGAGAGACATTTCAAAATAGGTAAGAAAAAAACATTGATTATTTCACTTAACTCTGAAAGGAATAATAAAGCATATATTGCTTTTCTTCAAGTTCTTAACAGCTTTGAATTGTGTGAGGATATTTAAAGGGAAAATACATGCTTTTAGAAGCACAATGTTAATTCCTATAATTTAAACCAGATAATTCCAGACAATCTAATTTTGACACACAAATCCAAATATATCACCAACTGGAAAATTAAAACTCCTAAATCAGCTCAATGAATTCCTAATTTTTGAAATCACTATTTTGCCCCCGGACTTTAATTGGAAGTATATATAACTTCTGACTTTTCCATTTACCAGGCTAAATAAAATTATGTCATAGAAAAAAACTCCCCTGTATATCGTAACTTTTCTTTTGAATGAGTATCTTGGGAAGACAACTAGAAACTTAATTTTTTTTAAAAAGGTACCCCAAAATACACAACATGCTAATGCTATTAGAAATCTGGATCCAATTTACCTGAAGCAGAGCCATGAGTTGAGGTCATACTTTTGACCTTGGAGTCTGAGAGTCGAGAGATACTGTTAGCTCTAATCCTAGGAGAAAATTTATCTGATGGTACTAATCTGGCTCCACTTCTAATGATGGCTTCTGCGGTCCTCGAAGAGGCACTACTTCTAGAAATTGTTGCTTCAGAGTCACTACGAGCTGACAGTGAGCCAAGTCGTGTTCTACGAGGCTGAGCCAGTAAATCAATCCGAGAGATGTTGCGCCTTCCTGTGGGAGGTTTTGATGTAGAACTTGTTGTGGATACTTCAGAAGCAACAGATGCTTTGTCAGCATCGGCAAGTTCACTGTCTGAAGCTTCACCAAGTCGTGCTCTGCGCAAGAGGGAAGTCCTGGTAGGTCGTGGCCTTGGAAGAGTGGTGGATTTACTGGATGAACCAGATACTACAGGAGAAGTCTTAGATTTTGTTACTTTACTTCCTTCCAGTTTGGAATGTACATGCTCATCAGCTGAGGTGAGTGGAGTCCGAGCATGAGGTTTACAAGAGTAAGTTTCTTGATCAGATGACATAATATCAGAGATAGCAGAATGAGGTACACTGGAGGTTTGGTCATCATCTGTTAAGTCCACTGAAGGCTGTCTTATTCTCCCACTGGATTGAACAAATTTACGACCATCTGCTCTTGAACCCACATCTGTGGAACGACTTTTTGTTTTCTTTTCAATTTTTTCCCTAGTACCTGAAGATGATGCTTTTGTAACATCTTTGGAAGGAGAACCTGTGGAACACCTATCTTTGTAGAGGCTAGTAAAACTCTTTCGCTTTTGGGTAGACTTTCTCTCAGTTTCTCCAGTAACCAGACTGATTGTACTAGCTGTATCTACATCAGATTCTGGTGAAATAGAATTGTCTCTATTATAACTGGGAGTATCTGGTCCTTCATCAGTTTTATTATCTTCACGTAGTTTAGCTTCTAGAAAAGCCATTACCGCTTCTGTGTCTTTTAGAATAAGGGTTGTGTCCATAGTAGAATCAGGATCCAAACACTCACTTCTTTCCCGTATTCTACTTGCAGATGCTAATGCTAAAGAAGAAGGAGTAGACGTATTCTGTTTATTTATATGGGGAATAAGTTCTATGGGTATGTTTGAGCTGGGCTTTTCTATAGTGAAGCTCCCTTGTCGCACTAATGACTTGGAGGATTCCTTCTTGTCTCCTCCCTTTGGAGTCTGAGTTTTCAGAATTTCCTCGGCTTTTCTTCTCTTGCTCTCACTTTGTGCCATTCTTTCTCCTTTGCTTGTAGAATGTCCTGAAATTTTTTCTGGAGGTTGTGATTCTTGTTTAAAAGATTCTTCCCTACATTTATCTGTCTGACCTGAAACAGTTTTGGAAGACAATTTAGTAGGTGTCCACTGAGCCTCCTCTCTTTGTTCTTGCTGTTGAAGTTTTGCTAATGTTTGCTTTACCAAAGAAGCTTCCTTATCAGTTTCATTTTTTTCCTTTCCAGGAGCAGAGCTACCCAAGTGAAGTAGGGTTTTATTATCTCCACCAGTTTTGAGAGTCTCTCCATTTACTGCCCTGTTCATTTTACTCAAAGGTCTGTCAGTATCTTGTTTATCTTTCTGGTATACCTGTGTAGGTGTTTCTTTCTCCTGAAGTTCTGTGTCCTGTTTTTCTCCTATCTCTGACCTCTGTGTTATAACCTTTGCTCTGGGGCTCTCAAGACACTTTTCTTCATTTGGAAGCTGGGGAAGAGTTCGTCTCCTTCTCTCTCCTTGGCTAGCCAAGGAAGTTGCAGAGCCAGTACTTCTCACTGTCATGCCAGACTCACTGATCTCTGTCTCTATAAAATAAAAAACACAAAGAAGCAACTAATTAAGACAAAAAATAAAAATAAAAGGAGCAGGAGTATCATACAGTTGTCTGTCAGTGTCCACAAAGACCAGTTCCAGACCCCTTCTCCCAGGACACCAAATTCCAAGGATGCTTGACTACTCTATAGAAAGCAGTGTAGTATTTGTATATAACCTACTCATACCCTCCTATATACTTTAAACCATATCTAGATTACTTATAATACCTAATACAATGTAAAAACCATGTAAATAGTTGTTATACTGTATTGCTTAGTGAATAAGCAAAAAAAAAAAAAAAAAAAAAAAGAAAGTCTGTACATGTTCAGTAGAGATGCAATCACTCCTTTTTCCCCTCTCAAATATTTTCAATCCTCAGTTGAATTCACAGATGCAAAACCCACTATTACAAAACCTATGCATACAGAGGGCCCGCAATATTACTTTAGACTTTGAGATGTAAGTTAAAAATGACTTAAGTATAAAAAACAAATGAGCCAACACTGTGACTAAGTAGTTTAAAAAGTAAGTACAATTTCAGGCTGCACAAATAAGCAATTCCTCAAGGAGTTAGGAAGGAAAATTGCATGAGATAAAAATAAGAGTCATCTGATCTTTCATATATTTTCTATTTATTAATTGACAAAATTATACATATTCGTGGCATACAACATGATGTTTTGATAGATGTATGCCATTATGCAATGGCTAAGTCAAGCTAATTAACGTATCTATCACATCACATACTTATCTTTTTTGTGGTGAGAACATTTAAGATCTACTTTCAGCTATTTCGAATATACAATGCATTGTTATTAACTATAGTCATAACGGTATGTAAGGGTCATTCTGATCTTAAGCCTAAATATACTGCTGTTCTTTCCTCTTAATGCATTTTACAGAAGGAAAGTTCACTGTGTTCGTTCTCGCTTTTGTAACTTCCCATCCTTGAGGTTCGCTCAAAAAGCCAGAATCTAACGATTACAGATTTATACAGAGAATGTCTAATAAACATTGTTTATTTTCTATATTTTCAATTACATAGTAGAGAAGAACAACACACCTAGTTTTTAAAAAGCATTAGTATCTACTTGAAAGAATGACAGTTTTGGATTTCTTCAGTAAAATTAAAAATATAGAACTTTAACAAGATTTAAAAAAAAATCTATAGCTGACAAATAATTTTTAACATTATAAAATAGCAGACTTTTCATAGTTAGAACATGGCAAACTTTTATAAATTGAGGGATTTTTAAATTGTAGTCTTCTGGCTATTAAGCCCACATATGGAAATACACAATCCCTTTCTTTTCTGTCAAGTAAGTAGAAGCCAATGAGAAATACATACTTTGATTTTTCCACATGAGAGAATTTAAGAACATTTAAGAATTTTCCTGACTGTTAAAAATGGAAAGTATTTCTGAGAAAAGGGAAACATCTTTTCAGGGAAATGTAAATTAACATATAAAGCTTCCTAATCTTTTAGGGATAAATGGAGAAAAGATACTAGATATAGCTTCTGTGGGTCTTTTTTTTCCTCTTTATAATCTTAAAAGTTTAGCTTTTAAATACCATATCAATACAATGGTTATGATGGAGGAAAATACTGAACTGATATTTAACTTTCATTTAGTCATTAATCATGTTATGTCTTATTTTGTTTCTTCTTTCATATGTCTCATCTCCTTAGTGCTAACTGAAACATCTAAAATGTAATGCTATTTTACCCTTTTGTATTTTTCTAGTATTTCTCATACTGCCCTGCTCCTAATATACACTCAGTATGTTTAACAAAAACATTTTAGGATCTAAGTGGGTTTACCAGGTTATTTAAATAAATTTACTTAGAATATGATAAAACAGAAGTGAAACTATGAAAGCTAAGTGGTCTATTATTTTTTATAACAAGGGTAGAATTTTGCTTTTCCCAGATAATACTAAATGACTTTATAATACATTTCTTTGGTAAATTTATCTAGCCTTCTGTCTGCTTTGTTTCCTAAACATAATTTATATGAACCATGTGATTTTCTTCCCTCCAAAAAATTTCTGGTAATACTGTCAATTACTTCTAGATTCTAACATAAATAAATGATGTAGCTTTTCTAGTACGATGTTATGTAGTGTCCTCAAATACTTCTACTACTTACGAAATTCTTAAAACAGATTTTTGGGGTGCCACAAGCCTGAGACAAAACAAGTTTCCATTTTCAACAAGAACAAAATTAAGAAAACAGATAAAAGCCAGCTACAAAATCTCACTGAGCGTCTTTTTGTTTTTAACTATAAATGAGTATTTATTTTTCAACTTGGGTAAGTTTTTAAACTTTTTATTGTAAGCTGACAATTTATAATCGTAGATGTTTATGGTGTACCAAATGATGACCATAAGTACAATGTGAAATAATTAAATCAAGCTACTTAGCATATTCATCACCTCAAACAGTTAACATTTTTTGTGGTAAGAACATCTAAAATTTACTTTTAGCAATTTTGAAATGTACAATACTATATTATTAACTATATTCACCATGCTGTGCAATAGACCTCAGGGGGGGAAAAAAAAAAGCTTCTTCCTCCTAACTCAGATTTTGTACCTTTTGACCATCATCTCCTCATCCCCCTTTCAGGGGCTTATTTTAATTAGGAAACTAATGAACAAATAATGAAATCCTTGGAGATATATGATTTCATTTTGTGATTTCTGTTCATGGAAATATAAAAGGTAATAAAAATCATACTACATAGATTTGTAACATTATTCCTTTTCATTAAACATAGGACATAAAGTAGGCACTCAATATCTGTTTTATTTATAAATAAAATTGTTTAGATCTATCTTCATCCTATTTTTAACTTTTAATTTATATGTATGAAATATATATATGCTTCTTCTATATATGCAATATATATACACATATATATATGCTTCATTTACAAATTATTTCCTTATCTTCAGTTAAGACTATAATGATAGCTGTACTGGTCAAAAGCTTATCTTAAGATATCAGCGTATCAGAAAGAGTAGCAAGAATTTTCATTTAAAAGTAAAAACACAACATTTAAAAATCACTCTTATTTTCAACAGCAGAAATTTACAACTAAAAGGAAAAGTGCCTTGGAATGAACTATTAAATCTAAGCTGGTGTCTGTCCATCTGTCTGTCCTTAGGAAGTCCTGACTTATGAAGTCCACAAAGTCTCTTTAAAAAAGTTTTATCACTTTGAATTTTTCCCCTGCTTAAAATCCCTCAAAATATAAAATGTCTAATAAAAACCAGCTTTTTATTTATAAAAAAATTCATATATCAGCATGAGAATACGTGAATATGTTTATTAAGGTTTAACTTACTTTTTACTATATAGATTTGGCTTGTCTTTTATAATAACAACTGATATATGATTCACAAAAAAAGCAGAGAAGGAAAGAGTAAGAGAGAAAGAGAAATGGAGAAGGAGAAGAAAAAAGGGAGAGAGAATGAAAGGGAGAAAGAATACCATTCTCTAAAGGAAGAGGTGCAGAAAAATCCATTATCCTTTCTTCTTGGTCATGCCTTGTATGATTAGCAGCCAAACTAGCCCACTGTGAAACCCAACGTTTGCTTCCCGATGAAGATGTGCCTTCCTAAAGGAGGAGAAAAATAAGAAAATAATGCAGCCTGGTCATATTGGAGTCTCATGAAAGAGAACCTCATTTAGTCACATTAACTTATCATACAAACCCATAAATAAACCTCACCTAGCTATATCAATTATTAAATTTTCTCTTATATAAAATAAAAATTCTCTAGAAAATAAAGATTTTCTCTGGGGAAAAAAAAAACAAAAAACCTAAGTCACTAAAAATGACATCTGTCAATGAAAATCCAAGACAAGCCAAGGCTTCATATGAAAACTGTAATGACAAGCAGGGAGTGGAAATCTATAACAAAAACTTTATTTTGAACTAGTCAAAACAAATATTTTATTAAAAGTGTCAGATTTGGGTCAGGTGCAGTGACTCATGCCTTAATTCCAGCACTTTGGGAGGCCGAGGTGGGCGGATCACAAGGTCAATTTTAACATTAATAAAACAAACAAATGGGTCTATTTACCTGTATGTAAAAAAAATCTTATTTATACTTCATACAAATGTAACATTTTATGTATATTTATTTATACCTTTAGATTTTCTTCTATTTGTATTTTATATTAATTTATATTTGTATATTACAAATTAGCTCATTCTTGAGAGACAGTATAGCATAATGAGTCAGAGAATGAAAGCTTCCATTGAATGTTAGCTCTTATTATCTGAATAAATAATAATACTTCTTGTATTTTTTTTTTTAATTTCTTTTTGACACATCAATGTGGCATGAATTTATAGTATCATTTCTGATAAAGGTAAAAAACATTTGTTAAGTACATAAATCTCAGGCAAGTACTATGCTGGATGCTTTACATACTTCATAAAATTCTCTATAAATAGATTTTATCAAAAATGCCATTTGTGTAGATGAGAAAATAGAAGATAAGAGAGAAGTGACTGATTCAAAAGCTCTGAGCTAAAAATGGCAGCTGAGTGAGGCCTTTCTAGCTCTACTATACATACTGACTCCACAACTATCTTAAGCAAGCAATCCTTAATTAATTTCATATTATTCTAATTATATCCTGGGCTGTACTGTATTTACACTTACTGTGGTATATGAATTGTATCTATCAGAAGTACCTAGCTACATGTTTCTTGGTATGATATACAGGAAACATATACTTCCAAGAAAGTATAAGCAGCATATGTTTGTCTTATCTCATAATGCAAATCAGAACCATGAGCATATAGCTCATTAACTGCTTATTGAAAGGTAATATTTTCCTCATTGACAAAAGAATATTTTTAAAACCTAATAAAAACTAAAGTTGAATTACCACAAAATTGCTTTAGGCTTTCATTAGAAAATAAATTTGTATTAAGTTAGCTTTTAGAAGCATTTTACAAGGAGATACACTGATTGCTTAAAATAATGTCATTTACAGATATGAATTCAGGCCAGGTGTAGCGGCTCACTCCTGTAACCCCAGCACTTTGGGAGGCTGAGGCAGGTGGATCACTTGAGGTTAGGAGTTCGACACCAGCCTGGCTAACATGGCGAAACTCTGTCTCTATTGAAAGTAAAATATTAGCTGGGCATGTTGCTGCATGCCTGTAATCCCAGCTACTTGGGAGGCTGAGGCAGGAGAATCACTTGATCCAGGAAGTCAGCTGAGATTGTGCCATTGCACTCCAGCCTGGGCAACAAAGCGAAACTCCATCTCAGCAGGGGTTGCGGGGGGAGAGAATCTATACTTTATGCATACAAATAGGTACACAGAAGAGATGTATACCTCTGAGTGGTGAAATCCAGATGTAGTGAGTGGTTTTCTTTCTTCCATTACTGCAGCAGCGGAACTGAGAGCCCAATCTTTTATCAGATCTTTATGTTTTTCATTGATAACAGGCCTATTATAATCCTGATTGTCATCTACTCCAAACACCTAGAGGGAAAAATTATTTTATAAATGAAAGTGAAAAGTCTGAGCATAAGATAAAATGTAATTAACGTCAGAGGCAAAAAAAAATATTCTGAATTAATTTTAATAGTTAATTTCAAAACTAAGAAAAACTTGAATGACAGTAACAGCCAATGATGATAGCTGGAAAGTAGGCAGTCACAGCTTATGTGAAACTAACTATCCTTTTTCAAAATTTAGCAAATGTCTTGTTTGATTAAAAAAAAGAAATATTCAAGACATATTTTATTTGTTAAAAGATTTAACAGGCTGGGTGCGGCGGCACACAACTATAATCCCAGCACTCTGGGAGGCCGAGGCCGAGGCAGGCAGATCACCTGAGGTCAGGAGTTTCAGACCAGCCTGGTCAACATGGTGAAACCTTGTCTCTACTAAAAATACAAAAATTAGATGAGCGTGGTGCTGCGCACCTGCAGTCCCAGCTACCTGGAAGGCTGAGGCAAGAAAATAGCTTGAACCCAGGAGGCGGGTTACAGTGAGCTTAGATTGTGCCACTGAACTCCAGCCTGGGCAACAATGTGAGACCCTGTTTAAAAAAAAAAAAAGGATTTAGTAACGTTAAACACTACAATAATGCAAAGTTACAAAATAAATAGTATCTCTTCAGTTTTTCAGCTTGTTTCTTTGCTCTATTATTTTTGTGATACCTGTTGAAAAACTCTAAACACGTGGCTCATTTTATCTGTTCCTTCCCAACGAAATGTTTAACATTCACATATCTGTGTTAAATTCATACATATAATTTTCTAAGATGCCATTTTATTGTATAATTGTGACATATTGGATAGCACAATTCTCAAACTGTATTTGCCTAACAACCACTTAAAAACCTTTGTTTGAAATACAAGCTCCAGGCCTATTCAGTTAGATTAACTGTTTCAAAAAGCAAGTTGTCAATGTTCAACACTTTTGAAAAGTTCTAAATACAAAGACAAAAACAATTGTGTGCTTGTTTTTTTTTTTATGGGCAGGACCAGAGTTTTACTCATTTCCTGGCAAATAACAGGCCCTGGATGTTGCAGAATAGACTGGAAAAGTTTCAGGTGTATAAATTTTAACATTCTATTCTGCTATTAAGTCTCTACTTTGTTCCCAATTTTTATTCTTTATAGTTATTGTTTGTGGCTCTGATTATTACAATCTAGAAAAATATCATGTCTTTGAATGAGCAATTTGCAGATAGGATCTTTAGGATACAACCAGAGAGCCTTCATTTACTATAAGGGGAAACTACCTCAAGCTAAATTATTGTCTAGGTATTACGTTTTAATAGTCTTATAGTACAGATGTATGATAAGTTCTAATGTTCACATTTAGTGAAACAGATATCATACTTTCTCATTCACTAAAACTTGAAAACTTTACCACTAGATGGCCTTATTACTTAATATTTAATTCTAACATTATAGTTGTCAAGAATTATGATTTAATTTTCTCTTGAACTCCACAATATTTAAATTATCTCTGCTTCAAGGGCAAATTATATATTGTTAATTTAAAATGAAGTGTGAATTTTAAAACATGGAAGCACAGTGTACAGAAGGGAAAAAACAAAAACTGCTTCATTTTACTTAACATTAAAGTTTAACAGCAGCGAAAAAACCAGAGTATTTCCCGTGTCCTCTACCTTTAACCCCCATTTGTAAAGAAAGCAAATTATAGCTATTCAAGTTAATTGTGTCCGTCTTTAAAACAATCATTCCTAACTCAAGTCATTAAACTCTAATGTTACTGAAGTTTATCCCCTTATTTTATAATTACTAAGGAAAATCTAACTCAAGTTTGAAAGTAAAAATAACCACATGAACTTGCATTTTTGCATCTCTTTGACCTGTAATTTAGACATTACCTTAAGTGATTTTCTGATTTATTAATATTTAATTCTTATCCACATTAAAAACTTGATTTCCTCAAACATCTAAGCACGAGCAGTTTCAAATAAAATATCCTGAACCTCTCTAAATCACTTCTGACACCACTTTGAAATGACAACAAAAAAACACACAAAGAATTAATCCTGTGAGGAAAGGGAGCTGAAGTTAGACAAAGAATACTTGGATGACGTTCGACAGATTCCTTTTAAAGCATTAGAGACAGCTATACATACATTATTAAGTAAATAACAATTATTTCTTCTCCAAACAAGTGGTAGGGCCTGACCTATTACAGTATGGAAAGAGAAGCCTTCCAATTTCATATCCGTTTTGAGAGCGTTTTGAAAAATTAATGACAGCAATGACTACCCATCCAGATTGAAATCTGTATCTACTTGTTTCTATGTCAAAGTAGAAAAACATCCAATTGTGACTTTTGTATGAAAATGAAAATATAAAGTTTATACTGTCTATATACTTAAAGCTAGTGTACTTTTCACACTTCTAAAAGGTACCTACAATCTGACAGAAGAGCTAATAATTGTACAGAACTTGAGAGCTCCTCAAAATCAAGACCAAGTATACTAGGTTTTTTCACCTTTCATTCCGGATTCTATTCCTAGGGGATTTCACCTAGGAACGTCCAAGGCTTCACTTCAGTTACTAACTATAGTTGGTTGCTCACCAGTCACTCCACCTACTGGAAGGCTCAAAGGTATTTCAAATGTGAGCTCTAGGCTCATGATTCTCTTCCCTTCCTCACACTAATCTGCTCTCAATCAAAATCCCAAACACCAGATAGTACAAAAGCCAGGTCTCTCATTCAGTGAGGAACTTCGTAGGCTAGAAGTCCACAGTGGGGAAGGAGATGAGATACGTAATTTTTATACTTCCTCTCTAATAGAAGCTTGCACCCCAAGTTCGCCAGTCAGTTTCTAATTCTTCCAGAGTAGGGACAAAGGAAGGTGAAATAAGACAGGAATAGAAAACGTCTTTGTGAACTTGCACTTGCACGCAGAGCTGCCTGGGCCCAGCAGATGTGTAAAGACAACTCATTTGTATTGGGGGTAGGAAGTGGCTTTCACATATTCTCTCCTACAGTTCCTTTTATCCAAGTAGATACATCTCTATTTGTGGAGTGGGCCGTGACCCCTCCCCTGTGATCTCTAGGCTTGAGGTAAGAAGCAGTACCTCCCTCCTTATTCCATTCCAACAATCATGAAACAGTCTTTTCTTCTGAATACATTCGGATGATATTTGGTATTTCACTCTGGGATTTCACATCCAAAGCTCAGTGGCTACTGTAAACAATTTTAACAACCTGTTACTGGGGAATGGCACTTACTATCCAAGGCTACTTGTCTAGCCACTACGGGGGATTAAAAAAATCTGTATGCTTTTGAGGAGGTTAGGTCTTATAAAGGAGCTTAAAAAAAGAAGAGAATGTCACCTGAAAGAACCATGCAGGACTGTTCTGTAGTGAAAACCAAATATCCATAAGAAACAAACTCTATTTTTAAATTTTAGTTTTAAAAGAGACTAAACATTCCAGATGATGAAGTAGCACAATACAAACCAAACCTATGAAAAGTTTGACTCTGATTTTTTTCACTAGCATATTATGATCATAGTCATTATTATTTAAAAACTCAGTCTGGGCTAAGAAAGTCCACGGTGTCCAATTCTGAAACCAGAATGGTGAGGATGAAGGATACAAGGTCAACTTTTGTGGGGATAAACATCCCATCTATTGAATGTTTGTAGAGCGGTCAAAATTTACATTTTGACATCAGATACAGGAAGCCTTCTGATTGTGACAGAAAGTAGAGACCATTGTGAAGGAAGAGAAGGGCCATGGGGTAAGATGTAGGCATAAAAATATAGTAATGCAATGTAGAGCAAAATGATAATTCAATAGCAATATGCTAATTTATTAGTTTACAAAATATCCGAATCAGTTGGAATTCAGAATTCATCTTCCCACAGAAATGAGAAATATAATGGCAGATTAAATACCTAACTTCTATAATATTAAAGTTAACAACTGAAAAATAGTATTGTATATCAATCACATCAATGTGGCCAAGTAAAAATGTACTTAACTTTCAACCTCAGATAACCAGAACATCTCTCTCCTCAATGAGCAAAGACTTCTTGGGTAAGGAGAGCAGGGCCTCTGTTAGATCAAATCCATAGCAGAGGTTCCCATGGTCCATGAAAATAATTTGACACAAAATTACTTTAAGAATTATGCAGAATTCTAGCCACTAGTGTCAAGGAACTAAATCAGGATGATTTAAGAGCAGAATTTATTTTTATAATTTTCTATGAAAACCTAACTTTACTTTTAAAAAGAAAAATCCCTTAAAATTCAATGGAATAAATTATTCTGAATAGTTAGCACTGCCATTTTTATCACATATTTGTAATCAACTTTTAAAATTCAAGCAAAATTATTAGAAGAGCTCAGAAAGGGGGTCAGGAGAGACATTTTATAATATATCCTGTTACACAAATAAATATATGTACATGCACATTCATAGCAGTGTTATTCCCAACAGCCAAAGGAACAAAAAACACAAATGTCCATCTGTGGATGGTTTACACACACAATGAGGTATTTATTCAGCCATACAAAGGAATGAAGTACTGAAAGACGTTACAACAGGGATGAACCTTGAAAACATTATTTCAAGTGAAAGTAGCTGGTCACAAAGGGCCACATATAATATGATTCCATTTCTATAAAATGTCCAGAATAAGCAAATCCATAGAGAGAAAAAGCAGATTAGTGGCTGTCAAGAGGCTCAGAGAGGAGGAAATGGGTAATGGCTGCTCAATAGATCTGAGATGTTGTTCTGGAGTGATGGAAATGCCCTGAAATTAAGACAGAGCTGACGGTGGCATAACATTGTGAATGTACTAAAAGCCACTGAACTATACGTTTTAAGTGGCTAAGAGTCAATTTTATATTATGTGAATTTTACCTCATACTTTCTTCACATGGGATTCTATCTTCTTCCTTTGCTCCTCTTTCTGGGTGAAAACATGCTCTTAAATCTTTGTCTTCCTTCTTAACCTACACCTTGTGTCCTTGATTCTCCCTACTCCTTACAAGTCTTACATCCATAATCTCTTCCCTTCCATTACTTCCTACATCTTTCTCTATTCATTCTTTCATATCTCCAAATTACACTTAGATCTCATCTAATGCCTCTAAATTAAAATGTCCAATTTCTTTCCTCCTTATGGTCCATTTCCTTGTCATGCATTCCCTCTTATAGTCCCTATAATCTGGCTATTCATCAATAATCATATTCCCCTTTCCTTGCAAAGCAGATTTTCCAGCTGGAAGCTGTCAGGTAGGTATTGCTAGGAAGTCAAAGGTAAGTCTAGTCTATTTATCAAGGCATCTCTCCTGAAATTTATACATTTCTTTTTCTTCTGAGACTATCTCTCTATCTATCTATCCTTGCAGCTTTCATGTTTAATATTACAAAGCTAAGCTTATGATACATACAAGGTTTTAAACTGTATATTTTAACAAGTTATTTTGGAATCAAGATATAAACTAGTTTCAGCACACAAAAATGTAGAAAAATTCCTTTGTGGGGGACTGGCTGGATTTCATACATCTATACATTCATTGAAATAAATTGGCCAATATACAATGAATCATATACAAATACTAACAAATGAAAAAGCATGTCACAAATCTTTCTAATCCATTCATTCAAAAGGTATTTACTGAGTATCTATTACATGCCAGGCACTGTTCCAGACACAAGGGACACAGATGTGAACAAGACAAGTAACATCATCTTAGAGTGGACAAACAGAAAGTAAACCAGATGTAAGTGAGTTCTATAAAGAAAACAGAACACGGTAATCTGATGGAGAGATACAAGAAGTGAATGATGGAGCTACTTTAAATAGAGTGGTCAGTAAAAGCCACTTCAAAGTGAATTATGAGATGAATACAGAGTTTCCCTTACAAGACAAAAAGTTACAGAGATGGACGTTGTGATGGTTGCACAACATCATAAATGTATTTAATATCACTAAACTCTGCACTTAAAAACTAAGAAAATTTTGTTATACATATTTCATGTTATATTTTATGTTAAATTTTATGTTATATATATATATTATGTTAAATGAAATTTTATGTTATATATATTTTCCACAATTAAAAATATGGAAGGAATAAACAAAATGAATTTTGAGAAGCTAGGCATGCCAAAAACACTAGCAGGAGCGTATTAGATTGAGGGCACAGTAAGTGGAAAGTTCCTCAAAGGGGAAAAGAAATAGAATTTCTTAAAACAATAGAGAAAGGAAAATGAGGGTAAACATACTATGTTAGGCTTCTGACTGAATAAAAGGTGAGGGTTCCCTCGTGAAGCTTTGGAAATTAACATAGCAGGAGAGGGTTTCTTATACCTAGGAAGGAGACAGCAGATGTCAAGAACGGTTAAGGAGAACTGATCAGAGAAACCGAAAGTAAAACTCTCCTGGTAGAAATTAAATAAATAAATATATCTATAAATACATATACATATATATATAAAATTGCTCAGTCAAAAATAAAAATACCGACTCTGTTATCAAAGTCTTCTCCTATTGTCCAATGCTCTTATTTGATCTCCTACTTGAGTTCCCATGCACATCTAATTTTATATTTGAGTGGGCTTTGGATAAACTGCCTTCCTCTGAGTTCTATGTAGCAACATCTACATAGATTTTGATTCTGGTTTATCATTGTTACTTTGGCTCTTACTTGAATGTCATCTTAAATCTTGCTGTGACTTTCAGGGTTTGGAATATTTTCCCAGGATCCAGGTTCTCAGCAGTGACTTCCTTGAGCTGTTTGACTCACTGCCGTAAACGTTCTTCATCCCATGTTTCTAGTTTTGTTATGTCTCCTGGCTCCAGATTCTTCCCTACCAACTGTTGCCTATAGAACCAGCAGTGACCAGGCTCTATGAGGGATGAAAATATGCTAATAAGAGGCCTTTGTGAGGAGATACATTGACACAATGAACAAGAATCAAAACTCAGGACAAGAAAAGTATCTGGCATAGTTGGTCTAAGATATGAACTTTATGAGGAGAAACATTTCTTTTAAAAAGATAGCTCCTCACGCCCTCCGCAATGATCAATATTTTTTCTTGTTCCTTTAATGTTTAGCTTTCTGTTCTTATCACAAGTTTCTCCTATTTGCCTTAGGAGGCTAGGAAGTAAGCCTGACAAGGTCTTCCTCTTGCCTCAGTGGTTATCTCTTTTGATGGAAGAGGGGAGAGAAGAAACTGGTACTGTGACGGAACAGTGGTTATAAGAGAGACCAAGGGAGAGAGGGCTGCGAGAGATTATCACTATTACGAAAGACAAATGCCTTCGGTAGTCAATAGCACTTTCTTACAGTGTATTTCCATGTAAATTTAGATGTAAAACTTAAGAGGTCTTTATAAATATCAGGTATTTGCCGAGTAGCTGGGATTACAGGCACCCACCACCATGAGTGGCTATTTTTTTGTGTTTTTGGTAGAGACGGGATTTCACCATCTTGGCCACACTGGTCTTTAACCCCTGACCTTGTGATCCACCCACCTCGGCCTCCCAAAGTGCTGGGATTACAGGCGTGAACCGCCACACCCAGCCAGGTAGCTCAATATCTTTTATCGACTACCAGCACAGAAAAATCAGGATACAGCAGTTTAGCTTGGTCATCTCTTTAAAGAAATCCTATTTTAATGTTATGCACTTTTCCCAAGATAAGATGCAAATACATGGTTTGCTCATCTTCTTTAGACCAAGCATTACAGTGTATTTTGGAGAAAAACTGAAAAGGCATTCTGTGCTCATCATAGTTAACATTAGTGTATCATGTGATACTGCTGCTTACTGGCTTCTCTTACCTCTGCTTCTGATTCCAAGATGCTACATATTCTCTTGGTTTTCTCTGATTCCTTTGTTTGATACTTTTAAGTTTCCTTTGTTTTCTCTTCTCCTTTGTCCAACAATGCTGGTGTTGCTGAGATTTTCATACTTTACTTCCTCTCACCCTATACATTTTCTCTGGTTGATCTCATCTCTTATTTTGCATTCAATTATTGCTATGGTTTGGATGTGGTTTGTCCCTGCCAAAACTCATGTAGAAGTTTAACCGCCAGTGGAATAGCGTTGGGAGGAGAGGCCTAGTGGGAGGTGTTTGGGTCAAAAAGGCAGATCTCTCACGAATACATGAATGCTGTCTTGAGTTCTTGTTCTCATGGGAATGGATTAGTCCCCTTTATAACAGACTGTTCTAAAGTGAGGCTGCCCCTCTTGTTTTGCCTTTTTGCATATGTCCACTTCCCCTATGACTTTCTCTACCATGTTCTGACCCAGCATGTAGCCCTTAACATAAGCCAGGCATATGCAGAGCTATGCTCTTGAATTTCCCAGCCTGCAGAATTGTGAGCTAAATAAACCTCTTTTCTTTATAAACTACCCAGTCTCAGGTATCACACAAAACATACTAAGACGGCTACCCTCTATTGTCTAGTAATTCCCAGATTTGTATTTTTAGCCCAGACCTCTTAGCTAAGACCTACACATTAACTGATTGACTGCTGGACATGACAGCAGCTTTTAAACTGCCCTCTGTGCTTCTGGCATTTGGATTGTTCAATCCATACTTCACACTTCTGACAGTGACTTGACCATGTCATTTCTCTACTTCAATGCTGTCAATAATTCCCCACTGCCTTCAGCATTACACCTGAAGTTCTTAGTATGATATGCAAAGAACTTCAATACTGAGTCCAATCTCATCTCCTCAAAAGTAACTGTGGTCCTCTAAGCAAGTCATGTGTGCTCCTGTGCTTTTGAATAGGGCTGTTCCATATTTCTGGAAAACTCTACCTAGCATGCCTGTTATGGGATTAATTACATATGTTTCACGACTAGCTCAGCTGGCAATATTAAGGACATTTTATATGCTGGTACTAGGTTCCTACAGTCATGAAGTTTACATTTGTTTGTGTCTCTCTCCAATGGGAGTGGGGAGGCAATTGAATAAACAGTGAACTAGTGAAGTAGTAATAAAGCTTATGATTATAATGAAACAAATTGATGACAGTGACTACTTTTTTTTTTAACTGGATGACTAAAGATTTCTCTGAGGAAGGAATGTCCTCTGAGGAAGACCTGAGATCTCCTCTTGGAAGCTACTGGTAGCTTTCCTCCAAAAAGTTTATTTTTAAAGTCTTGGTTTTCATCTGTGTATTTCTATTCCAGTACACAGTTATTTCTTGAGAGAAAGAACTCAGTCCGTTCATTATGAATCACCCTCTTCTAAACACAAAGACTGGCACACAGTTAATGCTGAATTAAAGTTGCTAAATAAAGGAATCAATGAAATAGAACACCTCTCAAATGATGAAGTGAAAAAGAGTTAGACCACATGAACATTTCCAGGACCGAAGAACATTTAAATTCAGACAAGTAACAGCTGATGGCCCCAAGTTCCATCCCACACACCCAACCTTCAAAATGGAGAAACTAGAAGACAACACTCAGCCAAGCAACTTGATATGATGCCTGTGTCTACTCCTATCCTCCAAAATGCTTTTTATGCCTTCCTTCTGGCTGTTGGTCTTTGTTTTCTTCACACCCACAGGTTACTTCACCTTACTCAGACATATGGTTCCTGGTTCCATGCTTTTGTTTCCCCAGAGCCGGACTTGAATTAGCCAAAATTTGGCTTTAAGCTTTATTTGGATTCAACCTAATGGAATCTCAGCTCTTTTTCTTTGGCAGTCACAAGATAATGTAGTGAGCCTTGTTCTTCTCAGCAATATGGTCTCAGCTTCATTTTCTGGTTTATACAAACTAAGAATGACTCTGAATTATGTACCTAGTCACATACTACCATTATTCCTTTAAATGACTCCTGTTCTTGGGTTTCTCTATCCATAGTGTGACCATATAATTTGCTATCAAAATGGACTCTGAGAATAAAAAAATGATGCTAATGATAATTACAGGCAATAGGTATAAACCAGGTTTTGTGGCCACCCTCTCTATCCAGAAGTTTCCCGAAAAGTTTCATCTGCTACAAGGACTTCTTTCTTGGCTTTCTGCCGTCCTGGCCAACCTAGCCCCTCATGCTGTCACTTTCACTTGGTTTTACATTTGACCCTTTCAGTGCTGAAAGAATATTCTGGGATTTGTCAATACTTTATGTAGAGATTCAAATGTGGAAACTCCTAATAACAGTAATAATAAGGTAGCATTTATAAAACAATATAATAAGATAGGTATTGTGATAAGCCTTTTATATGTTTTATTGAAGTCTTTTTATAATCTAGTGTTATCTCCTCTGTTTCAGAGATAAAACAAACTGAGGCTTAAAAGGGTTAATTTACCCAAGGGCACACACTAGTACATACAAAGTTTATATTTAATCCCAGATCTGTCTGCTTACAAGTGTCCATGTTCTTAAACTGCAACATATATATATAATATATATATAATCCCTCACTGCAAAATAAATCTTTTAATGGGAAAACATCAATCATTATGCTCAGTAATTAAGAAACATTAGATGTTTCTTAAACACTATTATTTTCTTATTAACAACTATAATATTGCTCACATAACACCTATGTCCTAGACAATGGATCTCCAAAAGTTTGGAGTTTTGCAGCCCAATGGTAAACTTTAAGCATGCACTCCTCGATAAATGTATGTTTAGATATTACACGTACTCTCTTATAGCATAGTAAGAGATTTTATACACTACAGAACACACTCCAAAATAAAAATTAAAATATAAAAATAAAAGTAAACGTAAGTTCTAACATTTTTCCTGCATCCCAAAGGGTTATCTTATCTTGCCCTCCTCCCTGAGAGGCCATTCCAGAAACTCATCATCTAAATAAGTGCATCTCAAATGTTAATGTGCACATTAGTTAACTGGAGAGCTTGTTTCTAATGTAGATTCTGACTTGGTATATATGGGATGGGCCTGAGAAGCTGCATTTCTAACAAGCTTCCAAGCAATATTTATGCTGGTAACCCACAGAGCGCTTTTGAGTAACAATAATTCAAACAAAAGATTAATGTTTGACCAAACTGATACTGCTATTTTGCAAGAGGTAAATAAATATGAGGCTGGTGCAAAACCTAAATAAATATTAGGTTGTTTTGCAACAACCTTGATAGCTAATTCTAAAGTCAACCTTTCATTACCTTTTGCAAAACTGAGAAAAATTACTTTTTAACCATGCAACAATCCTTATACACACCAACCAGTAATATCAAAGAACACACTTGAAATGTAGATAACCATCACAACTGGGCATATACTTGTCTAAACTAGTAAACTAAATCATAAACAACTGATTTGTTTTCACATCTCTTCTATCACCAATGACAGCAGGGAATAGAAATTAAGAAAAAATAAGGACAAAGAACAAAGCTAAAACATATATTTTCATCTGCTTCCAACATGAAATCAGTAGGCAGGAATCTGTGGTGAACTATTATTGGCTAATTTGTACATTTACATTAACAGAGGTATACAGCAATGTTTGTTGGTTGTTTCTTTTTATTTTTAAATAAATGCAAAGTAAGAATTTCCAAAGTACACTATTTTTAAAACCTATCTTTAACTTACACGAATTTAAAAGGTCCAAACCTTTTAAATGTACAAGGCTTTATGTATGAAACTCAGGCAAATTCAGCATATCAGCACAAAGCATGTAGGTCTTACTGTTAGTCTTGCAGTTCCCTAACAAAACCCTAAAATTCCAATACCACCGACAGCATGACATCTCATGCTGACTCTCCAATAATTTCCACCAGTCAAATACACCACACAACAACTAAGATCACACTCAAATTTCAATTATTTACCTTGTCAATCATTTTTCTTGCTTCCACTTCCTCACTGTTGGGATTCTCTAACTCAATGGTATAAGTACCCTTGTCACTTTGGTCATCATCATTATCCTTTTCAGAAGTAGCAGAAGTTGCTTGATTTTTTAACATTTTATCCATCTCCTGGCTTGGTCTGTGCCCAAGACTCCCTGAACTTCTTAATAATGCAGTTTGTAGGAAGGGTATTGACACCGATGGCTCCTCTGATTTCTGTTTTAACAATTTCCCATGTGGAACACCATGCCCCCCTCTGTGATGCGCAGAGCTAGTCTGTAAAGACAAAGAAACCACTTTGGCATCTGCTGTTGGAGATTTTGCTTTCTCAAGTTTTGTATGTGGTGTTGAATATGTAGTTTCCTGACACAAGATTCCCGCACTTTGTGTAAAAGAATATGACCTTCTTTTTCTGGGATTGTCTTCATCAAAGAATGCAATCATAAAAGCAGTTTGACTTACAACAGCTTGGTCTTGATGCTTTTCGGTAGACTGGACCTTCTGTAGCTTTTTGTGTTCTGAATGGTGGCGCCTTAAGTGTTCCTCAAGAGTTGCACGTTTGCTACAGCGCCTGTGAGCTCCAGCATTCTCTGAATCACTTTGCGTACCATCATCATGTTTATTTCCTGGACACAAAAAGAAACCACACAATAGAGAAGGAAAAGGTCTCATGTAGAAAATTAGACTCGTATACAAAAGTGCTATTTGTTTTGCTCCCCTCCTCCTTTTCAATCCAAAGTCATATGTTCTCTTCAGTAACAGGCTCTGCAAACTTGCTCAATTGCAATGGTTACATTCAAATTTTATCAACTAACAATGAGGTCCTTTATAAACAACTGAATAAGATCGCCTTTCTTTCTCCAAATTTTAACTTTATAATGTTTCATCAATGCCTTAATACATAATCGATGCTCCATCTATGGGATATTTATGTTCATAACATCAATAAACATTAATTCTGCCTTCAAATTATACACCTTATTTAGCAATAAAAGATTTGACTCTAGCATTAGAGATTAAAAAAAAAAAGACAAAAAGGGTAATGCTACCTGAAATGCTTACTGTTACACAGGAAAAAAGAACACAAGTATAAAAATGTGATGAATCTTTTTTTTTAATGTGATGAATCTTACGTTTCACTGATGTTCAATACTTTCAGAAGCTCAGCATATTTTTCCTTTTTATTAAAAAGATTCAAATTTGTAGTCCCCACTAATCACTGCACAATTTTTTCCAAATATCTTTCTGGCTATGAGAATTTCTGAAGATTGCATTTGCACTCTAGTGGCTTCAAAGAGTTAAATAAAGTGTGCTGAGAGGTCTATCAATGAAAAGAGTCATCTATGAAATCTCCACCTAGATCTAAGGACTGACTGGGCAAATAGCATGTTGCTAAATATAACCAGATATCTTCCCCATGAAGCACATCAGGTTAGAATACATTTGAATTTTGAAAGGTCACCTCTTTAACGAAGGCTTTTTTATTTTAGAGCAAGAAAAAGCCACTAAATAATTACTCCTCATGGTTCTGTTAGGTTTTGGATGTGACAACACAAAAATTATTTTTTCCTGATTTAAAATTCTCATTACCTAAATGATAAGTATATGATAAAAATAATCAAATGATATTATATTATTATAGCATGAAATTATTAGAAAGTCAAGAGTTATTCTATGCACGTTTTAGATGAAATCACAAATCAGAGCTTAAATGAATTTTAAGCTTCTTTGGCTTTAAATGAATTTACTTAACAAGGTATATTCTAATGCTTTCAGGACTAATCTGATTTTTAAAATTTACCTGGGCTATAAATTTTAATGTGAACACCCACTGAATAATATGGTACCAAACAAAATAATGATCAGACATGAAAAACTTGCAGCATGGGGAAGTCAATGACATATGTCTAAGGAAAAAGTTGAGTTCTAATGTTTACAGGTTGTTCCTAATGAATTTAGAGATTACTAACTGGTCCTAATGATTTAACCCAGAAGCACTAGTTATAAAAATGTGGTACATAAAATGAGTGAGAAGACATGCAAGAGAGAACTGCAGAACACATAGAAAAGGGTTGTCTCGGAAAAGTAATAGGCAAAGAAAACAAAGACAATAAATAAGATCAAAATGAAGGTGATTTGGAGATCACTTCTGTCAAATTAATAGTGATTAATACTATAAAAATCATATATGAAAACAAATCTGAAGATCTTTCTTCAAATTATTGACTACTCAAAATGCAATCTGAAAAGAAAAAATGGGATTAATTAATGAAATCCCTGCCTCAGGTAATTAAGCCAGGAATAACAGACAGCAGATGAAAGGCAAACCCAAATAAACTCACTAGTTCAAACACAGACTTCATTAAAAAACACTACACTTTACAACCTATTTCATTGTTGTATTGGCTCTATTGGAAAGGAATCCTGTTTCTAAGAGCTGAAAATAACAAACTCCAGTATTTGCTACAAAAACAACCCAGATCACACATATACTCAAAAATTTTAATGTAAATACCATCTTCGCAGAATTTAATTCTGGTTCCAATACATAAAGTTTGGCACTTAGTGGTGTCAGGCCCTTTCAAATATCTTTCCTATAACTTGTAGTTCAAAAACTTTCTTATAGATGAGTCATTTTCTTTTTCGGAAAATTACCATTCCCTCTTGTATTTTTCAGTGTTATGTTAAGTCAACATCTCATCAGAGCCGCAATTTTCTATTTCTACTCAACAAAAAGGTCACTAGGAAACACTCCTCACCAAATTCTTTTCTTTCCTTTGCTTATCATTAACCACGCCTAAATATGTTGGAGTCCTTTAAATATTTTTAGGATAGCTTAGCTGTAACAAGTCAGTAGCTATAGCCAAAGAAGTGGCAAGTCTCCTAAAGGGTCACAGTGTATGGGCTTTATTTTCCTCACTGTCCCAAAGCACCTGCACTTGATGGTAGGAGCAAAGTTTTCTGTTTTAGTTTTGTTTTGCCTACTTTCAATTCTCTGATCTAAACAGTTGCTGAAAACCCAATGTTTGTAAAATTTTTATTATTTGCTATAATTACATTTATTTAGAGTCTGGCAATATACTTTTTATATCCTAAATCATGGAAAATTGTTACCTAACGATGGAAGCTCTGACTTTTGGAGAAACTCACATGTCATTTATAAACATGTCTAGAAAAGTAAAATGGATCTATCTTGGATCAAAAATGAGTTATATTCACAAAAACAATATCTTGAATGGCTTGTAAAGTGGTCTGAAGGCAAATCCGAAAGAAAAGTTCTTGTACTGGCACCATACTGGAATATGTCTACATATAAATCAACTTTAAAGGACAATAGTAATATGATTACATAATTTCTAGTAAGGGCTTAAAATATCTAATCATCAAAATGCAGATGCAGTGTATATGTGGACATTAATCCCTCTATTTGGAATTAGGCCCACAAATGGGCCTTGTTAGATGAGACTGTTTTAAAATAATGGCTTAAAAATAATAGCCAGAAATACAAAAAATAGTTATAATGACTAAAATAAGTTATAATATAAATGGGTTTAATAAAGGTATTTTTTTAAGTGATTATCTTTCAAAAAGTTATTTTACCTCAGTTTTTGTTTATTAAGAGTGGTTTTAAAAAGTCTAAGTTATTTCTAAATTCTCAAGGTTCAGCTATCTCTTATACTGCACTAGGATATCAATATTATTTACCCGATTCATATAAATAGCCTGTCAGTGTTAACCTATATACATATAAATAATATAAATATAAATAAAATGTCTCAGTTATGTATTTTCCAGAAAGTCACACTGATGTCTCAGAAATACATATGCCAGATAACTGCTGATAATTACAATTGGTAATCACATCATCTCACAGTCCTGAAATGTCTTAGAAGCAAATCAGAAATAAGTATATGAATACTATTTCTTCATTACTTGATTGAATGGCAGGGCATCAGGTATAGATTAAATCAGGCCTAGTCTTGTCACTGACAGAGAAGTTACCCACTGCTTATTCAAATGAGTACCTATCACCTGCCTGAGTACCAGATGAAGTATTAGGAGCACAAAAACTCCTAATATAGTGACAGAATGGTCAGATAAACATGTAATCACAATTTGTTCAAAGTCATTTTCCTTATAGATAGCTTGTTAAATTAAAATAAGATAGAGTAACATAAATCTACATTCAATTAATTCTAAAATAAATTTAATTGGTAAAACCAATGAGAAAAAAACTGATCAGCTGATACATAAATGTACAAACATACAAATTTTGCTAATTTTGGCCAAGTTCTACAGAAATAAAGTATATATAACTATTTCAAAAATAAACATTCAACTCTAATTTTCCTAAAGTCTGAATATTAAAAAAATTTTAAACTGGATTAATAGATCCTACCAAATATTTCTAAACCAAAAATCTTTGTTTTATGAGTAACCACTGAGAATACTTTGAAGCACTCCATCTATGATGTGACTGTATTACCCAAGTGGAACTTTTGGCTCACATCAAATGGCTTAAAATTTCTTTCAAAATCTAGAAATTGATCATAATAGAGAACAGAATTGAATATATCTCTTCTTAAATCAAGAAAATGATGGAACTCGTCTTCTAGAAAATTCTACTGGTGAACTTAATAAATTATATATTTCCAGGAAGAAAAAGAAACATATTTTACAGCATAAATATAAGCTCATAAATCCAATCTGGTTTTGTCAAAGAAATGAAGAAAGACTATTTTGAATGAGGAAGTGGGACATGGGCAGTGTGGCTTCCTGTTGAGTTTTAAAATTAAATATAACCTTTGAAAAAAGCAGAATGTTTTCTACCATGTAATTATCTACTAGTAGTATAGTAACTGAAGACTAGATTTCCTTTATCATAAAATAGGAAGTTCTGAATGATCAAATCACTTTACCTTTCAACCTTTTCAAGTACACTGGAACATCACTTTTAATGCTTTTAGAATCCTCTTCTGTTCTTTCCCAAACCATTTGAGGAGGGTTGTTTTGTGCTAGCCAGTCAGCGACTTTGTTTTCTGGTGCCATCATTCCTGTTTGAATCCCCAGCAAGTCTTGAGTTCCAGGAGAAGACTTCTTGGACTTGTGGCGTTGATCAGAAGTAAATTTTGTCACATGGTCTCTAATAGTTACCTTCCCTGGGGTACTGTCATCAAATTCAATTGTAAATGAAGCATGCCCTGCACCTGTTATATGGGAACTTGGTGTGTCTTTTGTTGGGATTTCATGAATAGTGCTCTCTGTTATTTGTGATGGTTGCTGGAATTCTTTGGTAGGGATTTCAAAATAACTTGGTTCCCTACAGAAAGGAAAAAGTACTTCTTCATTTGCAGCTGCAGATTGTTCCTCAACTTGCTTGGCATCTATGCTGCACCCTAATGAGAAAAATAAGAGAAAATTCAAAATATTTGATTGCTTCTGGTACTTGAAGGAGTCTGGTAATGGCCACGTGTACTACTCCGTGAGAACCAGAAGGCAGATCACAGTCTGGATGACCCAGTGGCATTTATATCACAGAAAAAGTGTCACAGAGAAGAAAGAATCTTCGTTATAAACGTGCTATTTGATTACCAATAGGGGATGCAAGATAAGCGGTAGTAATGGCAAATGAGAACAAAGCAGTTAAGAAATGGATCTTCCATGGCTAGGTCCATATTTTTTCCAACTCAGATCTAGAATTCATCAAGGTGCAAAAGAATTAAAATCAAATGTAGATGGAGATGCATGTTCAATGTATACATAAAAAGTGACAGAAAAACCATGAACTTCCTTCTCAAGTCACCACGATGAGATATCTGAAATATATATGAACACATGTAGTGCTCCAAAGGAGAATAGGTGCTCAAATGAGAATACAAACAAAGTAAATATGTAAGTGATCTTCTGGAAATAATGATTCCACTTACCATTCTTCACCATTACATTCAGAAACATTACTTTTAGAATGACAAAGATGTTGCTGAAGTGTGATCCTTGCAAGAAGATACAAACATTTTATAAAGACTAAAACATGTGGTTTGCAATCCAAGCAGCAGTGTGAAAGAAATAAGGTTAAAATAGGAAATTCAGTTTCCAGACAATAACTCTGGAAGAAAATCAGTTTGAGTTTCTATACAGCAGAATGTGCGCAAGTGTCAAAAATCCTTGGAGGAAAGCTGAACTGTAAACCTCAGATTAACATGAGTTGGCAGAAGGAACAAGGAACTCTGAAACACTATCACTATTCTTCTATTGCCTCAGAATCGAATACAAAAGTATAAAAACAGATGCATTTATGAATAAAATACATAAATGGAAATGGTAACTAAAATGTTTTCAGTATGTTATTAGATAGCATAAATGCAAAACAAATATATATATAAATAAAGATGATATTGTCCTGTTGCTGAAGAAGCAAAAGAAGCATGTCCATTATCAAGATGAAGAGAAAGTTCAAATGAGATTTATTTCCCTAAAGGTCAAGAATCCATTCTGCTTTTAAACAGATTGATAGAAAAATCATTTACAGACAACTTATTAGCAAAACAAGGCAGTACACAGAGACTAGGTTGTTTCCAAACATTTTCTAATGTAGTGAAGCATCTGGTCTTTTGAAACATCTTTACAAAGATTAAGTCTTAGTGGGATCTGTCAGGTACTATAATCGGTTTCTTGACAGTAGTCTGAATATAATAAAAAAACTTGGCTGCTTTTAGGTTACAGAAGAATGCTACAATAACATCCCTGTAGTAATCAAATGTGTGGGATAGGGCACTGAAGACATCAAGCCCCATTTTCACAGTAAAGACAATAACAAGAATTGTCAAAAAAAATCTAAACAGGAGGAAAAGAGAACATGTAATTTTAAAGAATATATTATAATTTTCACTGAAAAAAATTATCCTTTTCAAAATCTACTCAGTTTTCCTTATCACTCAAAATGAAAGAATAGTATTGGAAAAACTCTACATTATCAGATAAACAATTATACATTTATACGACATGACCTAAAGATTAAAAAAATGTTTGATTAAAGAGTTATCTTTTTCTTAAAAATAAAATGTTCACCTGGACTTTGAGTGTTTACTCTGAAGTCATGTCAGTTAAAATTTCCATTAGAATAAAATGTATTAACTACTCCTCATATATTAATAGTTCATTCATGTTACTTTTCTATCATTTTTTAGACTTTTTTTTTTTTTTTACTAAGTACAACATACTGTACTTGTTCAAGTCCATACAGTACAACTGGTTCATAAACCAGTCCTCTCTCCCTCCTCCCACATAGATATATACATATAGTTAGTTTTTGCTTTGCTCATCCTTCAGGTGACAGAGTAATGTTAAGGTGGTAGTTTTCTAATACCACTACACAGATAGCCAAATAAAACTGATGTGGCTTGGCTATGAAGCAAGTAACACAAAAAAGCTGGCCAGGGAGATAGCACTTATCAACCACTTGTTGCTCATGATTCAGAGGGATATTATCTCAATTTTCCTCCCTTGCAAAAAAAGTTCACAGTTAATACCAACACGTTTTAACATGTTTCATGCATTGAAACAGCTGAGATCAACGACTGCCCTGCACTGTTTTGAAGGTTACCATTCCCAAGCTAGTACTACTTCAAAACCGCCTTTACTCAAAGAATGAGAAACTTGAGACCTATACAAGTTAACACCTAATTCATCTAGAAATCAAGTACCTAACCAAGTCAAGTAGCACAACAGAACGGAAAGACAGCATGTTCCCATCTGACAATCACAACCAGGCAGCCTGGTTTCGTGCAAAGCCAAGACAAAATCTGAAATCAGATAAATCTTATCTCTAATCAGTCTGTCAACCTCGTTTTCCTCATCATAAAGTGAGAAAGCACTATATTCCTGTAAGAGTGTTGCGAAGATTTAGTGAGATGAGTATTAAATGAGATAATGTAAGTTACCCAAAACAAAGCCTGACACACAGCAGGTACACAAATAAATGCTTCTCCCTCAACCTTCAAAAACAGCTGAGAATCAGGAAGACAAAAAGCTAATACCAAAACCTAACTCTAAAAAATCCAAGACAGATATGACAATGCCTACACTTGAATATTCATAAACTTTACACTTGAATATTCATAAAGTTAAGATCTTCACTGAGAGATGTTTACTATTTACTCAGATTACATGTAGCAAATCTTGGGCAGGGTACAAAAGTAAGGGTTAAGGACAAACAAACTGCACTAAGAAGTAAGTCAAGTGGTAGAGATAAGATGAAAAACAAGAGCAGACAAATGGCCCCAAAAACATGGTAATCCGGTACCATTCAGTATACAGGGCAAACAATCTTATATACTACAAAGTCTCCTGAGGACATTATGGTAGGGCACTATCAATATTATTATACTACTAATATAATTGATTGATTTACAGTAATACTGATATTGCTATTGTTGATACATATCAATAATAATACTGATATTGATGATGAACGATTCTGAGTCATAAGGAAATGTTTTAAATTATACTCAACCGTCTCTGCTTAAGAAATGGTGATATGGGTAATGAATTTAATAGAAACTTAGGAAATAGTTAAACTTAAAAAAAAAATCAACTGTAAAAGTAAAGTTCAATCATCTGCAAAATTCATTATGTGGAAGGATTCATTTCCCTAAAGATGATAAAAAACAGATGAAGTGTGGTCCAACTACACTTGAGAAGTACCTAATAGAAAAACTATAAGGGTTTTTCCAATCAATGTAGAAAAATAAAACACCTTTCCTCCCTCAGAACATTAACAGAACATATTCTGGAATTTAGAAATTTAACATTCATCTATCTTCAAAACTCGTTTTGTTATACCAAATTAAACTAAATAATATTTGTTTAGACTAATATATTATTAATCTCAATTACTAGATTAAAAAAAATTATTTGATGATTGATTATGCTAGAATTAATTCTGTATATCTAAATCAAAGAGCAATTGGTGATAATCTGTTTGCTTATGTTAAGGTATTTTATGACTGTGTTACCTTAACACAATATATTGTTATAAGGGATACTTAAAATATACTTCATCCAGAATAAATGTTCTTTTCATTCTTCTGTATTAAATTCAAAGAAATATTAAACTTATTTGAGATGACAAAGACTATAATCATAGCAGCTCATTCTGCTTAAGACATCCATCCAACCTAGTCTGTACTTCAAATTAACAAGACTGGGAAACTCCTTTTGCTTAAAAGGAGCTACAACTTGAAAATTTTCAAATTTAGTTTCATTGGATTAAAAAATCAACACAAGAGAGCCAAAAATCTACTACTCACTGTTGCACATGCCATTTCAAACCGTGTGCAACATTTAAAGGCTTTTAATTATAACCTAAATTAATTGTTGAAACCAAGTTAGGAGACAGAAAAGCATAGCTATAGATAAACTGAGGATAAATTTTCTGTCTTAATAGGATTAAAAATATTCACACAATTTCTGGTGAACAAAATTGCTCTGAAGTAAATATTTGCTTAAACCAGGGTTTTTTAAGCTATACGTCAAGTCTTCAGGAATTTCTGGATATATATGAACCCACAGAGAGGGACGTTAAAAATTACTAGGTAGCAAACACTCTATTATCCTTTCTGGAATGTACCTCTAGAAATTAACAGTTAAGAAGCAAATTGGCAGGGCGTGGTGACTTATGCCTGTAATCCCAGCACTTTGGGAGGCTGAGGCGGTGGATTACCTGAGGTCAGGCGTTCAAGACCAGCCTAACCAACATGGAGAAACCCTGACTCTACTAAAAATACAAAATTAGCCGGGCATGGTGGCGCATGCCTGTAATCCCAGCTACTTGGGAGGCTGAGGCAGGAGAATCGCTTGAACCCAGGAGACAGAGGTTATGATAGGCCAAGATCGTGCCATTGCACTCCAGCCTGGGCTACAAGAGCAAAACTCCATCTTAAAAAAGAAAAAGAAAATTGCTTTTTGCTTTCTCTAAGAGTATGCTTACAGCATAAATTATTAAACGAATCACATATATTCCACAATTTGAAACTTCAAAAAGAATGTTTAAATTTTTTTAAATACCTTAATTTCAAAATGATCAAATTAAAGAACACTTGGCAAATCTAATTCTACAATTTCTGCTGGCGTTATAAATTATTTCAAGGCAGTAAACTGTTTCCCTCATCCTATATTTTAAAAAGCTGCAAATGATAAATCTGAAACAGTAATATCCTCATACTAACATATGAAAGCAAGTGGGAATCTCTTAAGGTTATTATTAATCAGCTGTATCTGACAGAGCATTTTAAGGAATTTGATGCAAGACATAAATCACTTAATTATGACTCAAAAAGAATCCCAAGATTATGAGACAGCTTTTGATCATCCAGCAGAAAGGGCACAGAGGCTGAGAATTCAGTGACATTCATATAGATGAAAGTACTGCTGGATGCTTCACACTTGAAATTTATTATGCTGAGCTAGAAGGAATCAATTTTTATCCCGATTTGTTTTTGGAGTGTTTGTTTAAATCTTTGTACCCTATGAAGTACATTCTTTTAGAGTGATTGTGTGTGTTTACAAGAGTAATGATGGCTGAAATATTAAAATTGCTTGTGGTAAAGAGCATGGACTCTGGAGTCGGGCGATCTAAGTTCAAATCCCAGCTCCATTATTTGTAGTTGGGTGACTTTGACAAGTACATTATGCCTCAGTTTCTTTATCTATAAAATCACAGTAACTACACCTTTAGATACTGCTGTGATAATTAAGTAATTAAATGCATACAAAACAGAAGAATGTGTGGATAAAGTAAACACTACTGAAGTGTAAGCATTACTATAAATCATGGTTGTGCCTTTTGTACAAAAATTACAGATACACTTCATTGTCTGTCAGAAGTTATGTGCTTCAGATTCAAAAGCTGTTTTGTGTGAGACAGGGGAGGGCTAAAATTTTAATGGCAAGATAAAATTACTATAATAGTGATTTTCAGAGTTTGGCGATCATTAAATTCAGCTATGTTTTCCCAATCATCTAATTGGTAAATCATTCCTCCTCTCAGTACTAGGTGGCTAGGGCACAATGACAGTATATTATGTGGTACTTGAATAAGACATGTATAGTTTAGTTGTGGGGAGAAGGCACACACACAATATAGTGAATGAGACTGTAACATACTGACAATAAATATACAGACATCATTTAGAACGTATCTCTATATCATCTAATGTATGTGTGTATTTATGTCTGTGGGAAAAGAGCAGGTGGTAATTAGCACAATTTATGGGGGGTGCATTGGGAGAGAGCACTCAAACAACTGGTAATGGGACATAAGGCTGACCATGGAAATTGGGACAAATTAGAAAACTTTGACATATAAAACTTAGTTTAAAATCTATTTGGCAGGCAAAAGACAGGCATTGTAGTGTCTTGAACAAATACAATAAAGATCAATTTAAATGTGTTATACAAAATAAACTGCAGGAGGGTTAAAACCGGGAGGTTGGTGGCCCAATCATGACTCAGGACCGGGGCGGTATGGGGAATGGCAACAGACATTAAGGATTAGACCGACAAGGAGAATGGAAGGGAACACACAATATTTACCAATAAAGCAGGCATCCTTGATTTTCTTTCAATATCCTTTCCCTGTTCTTCCCTCCTAAAAGGACTCCAAAAATCTCTGGTACCCACTCTTCCCTGACATAGCTCATGTGGCTTAGGGGAAAACTCACACCATACACAGCTTCAAGGTGAGCAAGACTGGTTTAAGGATAATCTAACTTGCCTTGCCAGGGATTGGTTCAGAAATAAGCAGGTGACCCTCTCCTGAACCTGTGAGAAGCCAATGAGATGAAAGAGATGTTGAGAACTTTTGGCAAAGTTCTTCTTCCAAATTCTTGGAGGTCTTCTGGAAGTAACCTTTTCACTTTTCTGCTGGATGTGATCAAAGTAGCACATACCCCTTACTGCTACTGCAGGTAGCCTATGAGAATGAGGGTAAACTCCTCAGTCTGCAACCACTCTGAAGAGCAAGAGTGAGAGATAGAGAGAAGCGAGCTAGCTGATGACGACATTGTTGAGATGCTGCAGTGAACAACCCTGATGGGGTTCAGTTATGTGAGCCAGTAAACTTCCTTCCTGTTTAATTCCAGGTAGCATTTGTTATTTACATCTGAAAGCATGCTAAGTAATACTGTTTCTGCGCATGGGCATGAAGAAAACTGCTGGTGACAGAAACAATAAAGCTGTGATCGAAATTTATTTGCAAACTTGACAAATTCAGCCTTGGCCACTGTAAGATCAAGTTGATAATGCTAGCTTTCTTAGACTTGTATCCATCAGAGCATACATACAGTATCAATGTTCTTATTCTCCAGCTAAGAAAAATGTCTTATTTATCTTGTGGAATTAGGGTGAAAAGTAGAAAACTGACAAGAGTTCTCGTGAAATTTATCTTTGCCTCAGAGCCAGACTTAAGTTTTCCACACTGATCCCAGGTGCCTGGACTTAATTCCTCCAGTTCTGGATCCTTATCTGCTGTTATCTCAAAAGCTGGCTGCTCCATCTTTCTGTTCTCATGTCTTTGCAAGGTCCTTATGTGGCAACCGATACCTCAATTTATTTCCTGGAAGTCTTGATTTTCTGGTTTAATGGACTGAACCACTCCATTAACAATATCAGAAGAACTGAAAATATGTTCCTTGATTATTAATCTGAAACTCTGACCCAGAACTATTTTTTCATTCTGGCTGCCAAACTCAACTAATCTTCTTGCTGCCATTTCTCATCAAAATGAGCACACTGAAGTTTTGAAGAATCTGTAATTTCATATCACATTTCTTAACAAAGTGGGAATTGTTCATTTAAAAATATGATTAAGCTGGACATGAGATGGTGTGTGCCATAATCCCAGCTACTTGGGAGGCTGAGGTGGGAAGATGGCTTGAGTCCACGAGTTCAAGACTAGCCTGGACAACACAGTGAGACGCCATCTCAAAAAACAAATTAATTTATTTAAAAAATATGATTATGTGCTGAGGATCTAATAAAAACACAAAATTAGTACCTACTATTTTGGTCTAATTGATACATTTTAATAATTATTTTTATATACTTAAAATGCCTAGTTACATCATTAATCTACTTTCCAAATCTTAATATCTCATTTCAACTGTAAAATATATTTTAAATAAAAGTGCTTTATAAAGATATTAAAATACTTTACATAAAAATCACTCACAATTTTAAACTTTACATTAAAATATTAATCAAAATTTTAAGAAATAAAATTATAGAATACTAGATCCTATCTTTTCATGGTAGACAGATGTTTGCTTAGATTACAAATGCTTCTCAAAATGTCCATTTAATGTTACAGTCACTGAGATTTTTTTACCTGATGTTCCAGCATCATGATTTTTTTCTTCAGGTTTGCCATTCGTCTTGAAAGCTCTTTTTTCATCCACCTCATCGTCCCCCCACCATGATGGCTGCCCATATAATGGAGTACCACGGGGCATAGCAGAAATATCTGGAAAGAGGTGGGAAAAATCTGTCTAAAGCAGATGAAACAGAAAAAAATAGGCTTTCGCAGAATGCTAGAATTGCCTAGTTGATTAATTAAATTAAAAAGCAAAGTATAGTCTAGATAGCTAAAATGTACTCTATCCTGAATAACTTGGTATTTGTGTAAGATCTCATACAATGTTGGACATGAGTAAATAAATATAATTTCCACTGAGTGGTATCTAAGTAACATAACATGCTACATATCCCAATAGCTTTTTGTTAAAGTGTTATGAGTTGTTTGGTATATAACTGAACCACTTGTAAGAAATGTCATTTTACTTGAATATTTAGACACAAAGGGATCTCAGAAGAACAAGTTTGTTGAAACTAGGCAATAATCAACTAGAGAAGAACAAAACCAGTCTGATCAGAAATGGCTCATTAAAGGTAAATGTTAAAGTTAAAGCTAAAGTAAATTTTGGCCTGAGTAGCCATTTTCCAATTGTTTTCAAGCTCAAGGGCACACAGTAACTAAATGTAAACTAGTTCTTAACAGAACTAACATATTTTTGTTTGAGCAAATATAGTAATGCCTATCTATTTAAAAACTTGTTTCTGTTTGAATGGGATTATTTATGTAAACTATTTTATAACGTTCCTAGAATTGTAAATTATTCTGATATAGCCATATTGGATTTTAAAAATTTTCCTTTTAATTCATTTTGGTTGTTATGCTGCAGAAGAAAATGCAGATAAACATGCAATAATAAAAATATTGTAAGGTTAATTGCATAGTAAACTATACAGCTGATCCTCTGAAACTGTAGGTTCTGCATCCATGGGTTCAATTAACCGTAGATGAAAAATGTTCGGGGCGGAGGAGGGGGGGAATTCCACTAAGTTCCAAAATGCAAAACTTAAATTTGCCTTATGCCAAGTACTACATTGAATCCACACAAACGAAGAGATGTGTATGCATTGTATTAGGTATTATAACTGATCTAGAGATGATTTAACGTATACAGGAGGATGTGCATAAGTTATGTGTAAATACTATGCCATTTTACAAAAGGAACATGAGCATCGTGAATTTTGGTGTTCATGGGAGTCCTAAAACCAATCCCCCGTGGATACTGAAGGATGACTATATTTACCTCCCTTAAACATTTATTAAACATAGTTAAGCACACCTATATACAACTACCACATATAATTATGTTTTATAATGAAAGCACTAGCAGCATTAAAATACACTCTGAAATTATCATTATTATAACTATTTTTGTATGGACATGGCCAACTTTCTGAGAACAAAGCATGCAGTGTCTTCACAATCAAGTCTAAAGATGGTCTTTTGGAAGAGGACAGCTTACCCATGGCTTTTTCCTCAGACTTCAGTGCTTCAGTAGCTTTGTGCTGCACTTCAGGAGCAGCCTCTGCTACTTTTGAATCTATGCTTTTGGCACTTGCAGATTTGGATAATTCCGATTCTGAAGATTTCTGGGACAACTGAAGTTGAATGGTAAACTTCTCATGCTATATAAAACATTAGAAAATGGAAGTGAAACATCAAGAAGTAAAGTCAACCATAGTAAATAGTAGGTTTCAAAAGAAGCTAAGTAAACACTTTTACCTTTAGAGCTTCTTCAGGAACCCTCATTTCTCCTTGTACTACAGTAAAAAGATTTGTATGTAAACGGGGCTAAGGAAGAATATAACCTCACATTTCTGGTAATTAAGCTAAAAATGGTCATCAAATATAATTTAGAAATTCTTATATTTCAACAGGTAATTATAGCAGAATTATTATATTTCCCCTGAAGAGTTAAATATTAAAATATGCTCACAAATATAACATTTTCATTTTAAAATAATGAAAACCTTAAGATCCAGCATGTTTTCTAATTTTAAGTAATGGTGGCCCTCAAGAAGCAAACAACTGGGTAATTAATCAGAGCACAGACATTTTCAATTTTCCCTAACAATAATATAACTACAATGAAGAAAGATGATATGATTACATTAACAGCAAATCACAAAAATGCAAGGAAATATCTCATCAATGATTAATCAACAGCAATCCCTAAAAGAATTTGACTACTCAGACTTCCTAGGCATTGATAAAAATGAAGTTCATTTCCCAAGTGTGAAACAAATGCTATAATTAGGGTCCGTACAGCAACAACAACCATGACTATCCCCATGATTGCAATCAAGGTCACATTACATTATCAAACAATGGATTCTATACCAAGATTAGATTAGAACCAAGTGCTAGATATAATGAATGCTTTCATTATTAAGCCAAAAAGAACAATGCCTCTGTATATTAAAAAGATCTATTCACTAAAGAGTAGAGGTCACATTTCCCACCATTACTTAACTCTGTAATGAAAGGACTTTTATAACCATGTACTAAATTCTATTCTTTACAAGTTCAGAGCACTCATGACTTCAAGTGTAGAAAGCTGTAATTATCATGACTACTTGGGGGAAAAAGATGACTTCCCAAGCATACAGGAAGTAGTAAACTCGTTAGTATTTACTCTATGCTTCTACTTGTTAAAATAACAAAAATTTAGAATTGTAAATAATTATAAAGAGCTTTGGGAAATATTCTGTTCGATTCCATTAGTCCTTCCTGTTTCATAAATAAAGAACTTGGGTAGTGGACAGAAACCAAAACAAGAGTCTAGTCAAGTGAATCCCAGGCCAGGGCTCTCCTATTAATCTATATTACTTTTTCCTACAGCTTTGAAATATTAAAATTTTCCTTTTTATCATATTCATATGCTGGTATCTATTTGCTGGTATATATGGAAATCACATATCAAAACTAAGCATATTTAATAAAAGATAATGTCTAAACTGCCAACATATGGAATCAACCCAAATGCCCATCAACTGATAAGCGGATTAAGAAAATGTGGTATATATACAACATGGAATACTACTCAACCATTAAAAAGAATGAAATAGTGTCTTTTGCAGCAACTTGCATGGAACCGAAGGCTATTATTCCAAGGAAAGTAACTCAGGATCAAAACCCAAATACCGTATATTCTTACTTCCAAGTTGGGCCTAAGCTATGGGTATACAAAGGCATATAGAGTGGTATAATGGATATTGGATACTCAGAAGTGGGGAAGTCTGAAGGAGGGTGAGGGATGAAAAACTACCTATTAGGGTACAATGTACACTACTCAGATGGTGGGGGCACTAAAATTCTAGACTTCACCACTGTACAATTTATCCATGTATCCAAAAAAATCACTTGTACACCTAAAGCTATTGGAATAAAAAAGACAAAAAATGTGATTAAGCTATTATAAGAAAAAACCTAGAATTTCATAAGTATACATATATTTACATATCTACATAATATGAATTTTATATAAACATATAAATGCATACATATATGTTTATATAAAACTTCACATTGGTTCACATTGTATGTGCTCACTTGACATTGGCTCAACTACTGCAGATATTATTGAAGTTTTCCATTCTTTTCTGAAAACTGCTCTTTATCTAATGTTACAGATATGAGTTCCATGAAGCAATATAATGGTAAAACCCTTGCTTTAAATATAATAATAATAGTAATGTCTAATAACTTTCTTTTACCCCAAGACTCATAAACAGCTAGAGAAGATTCATAGCATTACTACTTTTTCAATGAAAAAAAAGCATTAAAAATTGACAGTCATTACCATTTTTTCAATGGAAAACACAAGTGATTTTAGCCTGTTGTGAGGGTTTTCTGGTGCTTCAGGCTTGCCTCTTGGTAGTGCCTGAAGGCGGGCTAGTCTGGGGTATCCTCTTTAAACCTGGACATGCTTCAGGTTATGGAGAGCTTGAGAGCCATCCTTCTCAGGTTCAAACATTTTACCTTCCAAAAAGGTTTGTGTGTGTGGAAATGAAGAAGACCTCAAGAAGCCTCTTGTTTGGGTGATTAATTCATCTGAGAACTCTGGCGTTAACTGTGAGATTTAGAGACTGCTCTAGCCCCAGCTTTGACCTCCAAGGCTACACCATCTTCTTAGTGATGCAGACCTATGTAGCTATTTTTAACTTGCTAATAAAGAAAAATGACAAAGTGAGGTACAATCACTTATGATATCAGTAAGTTATAAAAAGTTTGAATTCTTGCTTATTAAAAATCATAATTTTATAGGTTATTCCCCACTTCTTTATGTAAGACTATGATTTCTATTCTAAGTCATCCCACTGTATTGATATAAGTCAATTTATTCAAGAAATGTTTAACTAAAAGTTACAGGTGGAAACTCACCTGCATACTAGTAATCTGTTCTTAGATATGGTTCTTCCCACCCTTTTATTTTAATGATAAGATTAAAAACAGAGCAAAATTTTTAAGTGTTATTCAGAGGGGTATGATCTAAAATATGAAATGCCAGATACCACTGTAAACATTTCTTTCAAATATCATGTCAGATAAACAAGAATACTTGAATAAAATTATTTTATACAAGGAATGACTGGAAAACCACATTTTTCAAAATTAATATATTTTATACATGGGATTTAAAAAAATATGTAATAAGGCTATCCGAAGAAATTCTTAAGGTTACCCCAGAAATGTTTCTTTTTCATTAAAAATATGAAAAATTTCCCTCATTTAATAATAATTGATAATAAAACATACAATTATGCTAAATTAGGGTTCACAGAGTATTAGCAAGGTAGGTCCTAGGAAATAACAAGGGTTTAAAAGAAAGTTAATAGCAGGAAACTTTCAAAGGGAAAATTTTATCTGTTTGCTTAATTTTGCCTTTACCTTCAGAAAAATGTATCATTTTATTTTAGGAGATGACTATCTTTCCAACTTGTGGAAGACCCTGTTCTTTAAAAACATAGTTTCCAAACAACTGATTTAAACTTCTCTATCACTTCATTCCTTCATCCAAAAAAGTTCATTTCCATTGATTTTTAAAATTTAGTTCTTTTAAGCTTTCAGAAATGTCCTCTAGTTTTGAAATTTGAATAGTATTAGTATGTTCATGTTTTGTTATCTGTACCACATAAATAAGGAAAAATCTTAACTTCTTTGAAAGAAAGTTCTTAATTTTTACTTCTGTTTAACTTCCCCTTGATCATTTTAGCAGCTGTTATGCATTGTAGCATCCCCTTGATCATATTTAGCAGTTTGGTGGTGACAGCCCACCAAATGGAAACACAGATTAATTATAGTTTTAGATGCTATGACATGATATGTTGGAGTTTTTTCAACTTGGTTTCTAATATAACTAACCCAATCATTTTGTGGGCCATTATGCAGTAATATATAACTTCTTTGGGAAAATAGATAAATCACAATTTTAAAATAAAAGGTACTGGGTTCTTAGTTATGATAACTTACATGATTGAAATGATGAGGGAGGTGGATCTTGAGACTCAAGATATTTAAGTAATGTTTAAATGATTTCCCAGTAAACGTGGAAACCATACTACACTCTGATTTTCCTCCTAGCACAACAGGGGTTTCTTCTTTGTCTCTTTTACTGGTTCCTAATCTCACCCATCTCTTAATATCGGAATGTACCAGGTGTCAGTCCTTGAACTTCTCATCAATCTGTATTAATTCCTTTAATGACCTCATTCATGGTTTTAAATATTATTTATATAACATAAATCCCCACATTCATGTCTTTAGCTTCTACTTCATCCCTGGATTCAACTTTACATTCAACATCCCCCAAATGAACTTATCAATCTTCTGGATAAGATGGAGTAAAAAGAAGAATTGGATTTATTCTCCTACATTAAACAACTAAAGGATCAGTAAAACACATGAAACAATGTTTTACAAGACAGTCGGCATCAGGCAACAAAAGACAATGATCTCTGAGAGAAGAGCAACCTCTTTAAACGACAACTGATTTTTTACTAACACAATATAGTATGGGGTTTGTGACATACATAAAAATAAAATATATGACACCATAGGACAAAGGTTAGGAGAGAAAAAAGTACACTGTTGTAATGTTCTTGTATAATATGTAAAGTGGTATGTCACTTGAGGATCAAACTTGAAATTAAATTATAAGTCCTAAAGCTACCACTAAAACAAACAAAAGAAAATACTGCTAATAAGAAAACAAGAGTTAAAATGAAATAATAAAAAAAATTCAAACAACTCAAATGAATAAGAAATGGAGAAAAAGAAAACATAAAACAGAAAACAAAATTCAAATGATACATTTAAACCTAACCACATCAATTATCACATTAAATGTGAGTGGCCTAAATCCCCAGATAAAGGCAGAAATTATCATATCAGATAAAAAAACAACTATATGCTGCCTACTTTATATGTAAAGACAAACAGGGTAAAAGTTAAAAAAATATAAATAGACAAAAGAAAGCTGGAACAACTATAATATTAAGACAAACCAGATTTCAGAGCAAAGAATCTTAGTGTGGATAAAGTAGGTCATTTCATAACGATAGAGGGGGATAATTCACCAAGAGAACATAATAATCCTAGTTGTCTATACAAACCTGCATATTCTGCACATGTACCCCAAAATTAAAGTATAATTTTAAGAAGTCAAAAATAAAAATAAATATCACTGTTAGCATCAAAAAAAAAAAAAAAAGCGCTACAAATGACATGAAGCAAAATGTTGCACATGGAGGAGGAGGCTGACCTGTAATTACTGCCCGAGATTTCAATACTTCTTTCTCAATAATTGAAAGAGTAAGACGACAATAAATCAGTAAAATACAGAAGACCTGAACACCACCACCAAGCCAACTTGGCCTAACTAACATTTATAGAACATTCCAACCCCCAAATAGCAGAATGCATATCCTTTTTAAGTACATATGGAACATTTACCAAGATAGAACATATTCTGGGCCACAGAACAAGTCTCAATAAATTCAAAAGGATTTGAGACATACAAAGTTATGTTCTTTGAGCAAAATGGAATTAGAAATCAGTAACAAAAATATCTCTGGAAAACTCCCCAAATATTTAGAAACTAAACAAACTTATAATAATCTATGACTCAAAGAAGAAATTAAAAGGGAAATTAGAAACATTAAAGTAGTAATTAGGGAAAAATTTACAGCTCTAAATATCAGTATTAGAAAAGAAACGTCTCAACTGTATGACCTCAGCTTCTACCTAGAAGAAAGGAGATAATAAAGAAAACATAAATCAAATAGATAACAGAAAAACTGTGAAAACTTGGTTAAGCATAAAGGTGGTATTTTGAGAAGATTATTCCTATTTTCTCCACAAAACCTGCTCTACCTATAGAATTCTCTATCAGTTAATGATGCCTTCCTTTTTGATATTGCTTAGGCCTAAATTCTGGTTCATCCTTGACTCTTTTACTTTACATCCAATCTAATCAGAAAATTTTATTGGCTCCAACTTCAAAACATACACAGAATCCTTCCATTTCTCATTACCTCCAGATACATCATCCTGATCCAAACCTCCTTTATTGTTCACCTGAACTACTGCAATAGACTCCTAACTGGTCTCCCTTTTTATACTCCTGCCCATTCCAACCTTAGTTTTCTTTGAACAAGAGTAGCCAGAGGATCTGTTTAGACATGTCATTTATCACTTCTCTGATTCAAAAATCCCTCCAGACTACCTACTTCACTCAGAATAAAGGTCAAAATCTTATAATATCCTACAAGAACTGATATATTCTGACCCCTAACACAGTCACGTTCTTTGCTGACTCCAACCACACTGGCTTTTAAATGCTATTCCTCCAATATGTCAAACATGTCTGTGCTTCCAAGTTCTTTGCACTATACTCTCATCTGTTTGCGGGACAATCTCTCCGCATATCCATATGGCTACCTTCTTTACTTTCTCCACATCTTTGCCCCAGTGCTGGCTTTTCAGTGAGGTCTTCATGAATATTCTTTGTAAAACTCTAACTTCCCACTTACCAACACTAGCTCTCTGCCTCCCGCTTTCACACTTTGTTCCATAGAACTTAGCAGCCTGTAATACCCTCACTTCTTGTGTGTGCTGTTAGTCCCTTCAAACCCATTAAAGTATAGATAATGGGTTTTGATTATGATCGATTTTATTCACAATTATATTTGTCAATTATGGTCGATTTTATTATGATCGATTTTATTCACAATTATATTCCCCAAACCATTGGGACTGTGCCTGACACATATGACACATTTAATAATTAGGAAATGAATAAATTTACGTTTCCTTATCAGCCTCATTTTTAGCTACCTGAAGATTTATTAGCACTTTCTGAAGTTTTTCTTGATTACTGCAGCATTTTAGTACTCCTCATGAGTTTACTGTCATTTTAAAAATGTGTATATTTCACTGAGTATGTGCTTTTCTAAATCACTTATTTTTCCAGTTAGAAAAAACACTTCTGGTAGATAAATTATGTTACCTAATCCCAGTATCAATCCATGTTTGCTCCTTCTATTGCTGTAGCACTTTATTTTATTTATTTGAGACAGACTCTCGCTCTGTTGCCCAGGCTGGAGTGCAGTGGTGCAATCTCAGCTCACTGCAACCCGCGCCTCCCAGATTCAAGCAATTCTCCTTGCCTCAGCCTCCTGAGTAGCTGGGAATACAGGCACCTGCCAGCAGGCCCGGCTAATTTTTTTATTTTTTGGTAGAGATGGGGTTTCACCATGTTAACCAGGCTGGTCTTGAACTCCTGACCTCAGGTGATCCACCTGCTTCAGCCTCCCAAAGTGCTGGGATTGCAGGTGTGAGCCACTATGCCTGGCCTGCTGTAGCATTTTAATTAAAATAGTTTTCCACTGCAAAGTGTAGCAGTTTATAGATTGCCTATTAAGATTAATTTTAATGAGAATATAGTACAAAAATGTCTTCAATCTAGTATAGCTAAATACAGAAACAAGTAAACATATAAAATCTGCCTTTAAAATTACATATATAATACAATTTCCGCCACTCTAACAGATGCTATTTTAAAATAATAAAATTACATAAGTCTCCTCTGGGCATCCAGACACTAGTTATGGCTCAACACTAAGTGTACAACTCTGAGAAAGTCTTTGGGACAAAACGTTTGTCCCAATAATTTTAGACAGACATATTATGAGCTGGTACCTAAGATAAAAATGTCAGTTTGCTATTAAGAAATTAGTATACTATCTGTAAAAGCATGACGTTTTGTCCTCAACAGTTTCTTCTTGATATAAAATTCAAAGTTAACTTTACAGAGTTTTACTAAAACTTGAATTTCCTAGTATTTTCTCATGATTTGAAACGGTTGATGCCAAATGGATTAAAGTTGGTACCTAAATTCAAAACATATTTGTATTTGTTTTTGATGAAACTTACGCTGGTAGAAAATGACACCTGTTCATTAAGGCTTTAATGCTAATTCTTATTTATTTCACAGGAAGTATATTTTTTAAAAAGACTTAAAATATATGCAAGTATTACTATTTAATGGTTTGGCTTTTTGTATATTCCTTTGGCTCTGCGTGTGAACATTATAAGGTATGCTAAAAAATTTTATTTAATTCTAGATTTAAAATTTAAAAATTTTAATATTATTTTTCATAATTTTTTTTTTAAAACGAAGTCTCACTCTGTTGCCCAGGCTGGAGTGCAGCGGCGCGATCTCAGCTCACTGCAACCTCCGCTTCCTGGGTTCAAGCGATTCTCCTGCCTCAGTCTCTTGAGTAGCTGGGATTACAGGCGCCCACCACCATGCCTGGCTAATTTTTTTGTATTTTTAGTAGTTACGGGGTTTCACCATATTGGTCAAGCTAGTCTTGAACTCCTGACTTTATGATCCGCCTGCCTCAGTCTCTCAAAGTGCTGGGATTACAGGCATGAGCCACCACGCCCGGCCTAGTTATCGTAAATTTCAGGAACAATTTTATAGTGTTAATATATTTACTTTGAGCAGCAACTCTATTAAGCTGAGACTATACTTTTTCTGCTATAGTGACAAAAGTCCATCCAAATTTCTATGTTTAATACATTCTTTATTACCAAAGTCATGATAAAGGTAGTAATTCAAAAAAACTAAAACTCAAAACATTCAGCATAGTGGAATAGCTGTATTTTAATTAAATGTAAATAAGTCCTTTTTACAAAGCTTCTTGCCTATTATGAATAGAAATGTTTTTATTCTTCTGCAATCATGCTCCTTCCCTTCGCCAGTGATTTTTTACACTACCCCATGTAGTTTAATAGTCATGTCCCTGTTCAGTTATTAGATTTCTAATTTTAAACATAAGAATGTTAAATACACATTAAATGCATCATGTAGATTAATCAGGGAGTACAGGTCTTAGAAGACACAGGATATTGAAAACTTTGAATTAAATAGGCAATATAGCTGTGATGCCTAAAACAGTAACGGTAGGGATGGAAGGAAAAGCAGGTTTATATTCTCACATTCATCCCAGGAGGCTGATGCGTGCATCATGCTCCACCTGAAAGCAATCCCTAGGCTGGACTAAAATTAAACATTCCCCTGTCCTCTCCCCAGTTACATTCTTTGATGCTCAAATTATATATGCAACAGCACTTCAGGGAGACTGCTGCTGAAACTATATAAATAGAGAGGAAAAAACAACAAAACAAAAAACGCTGAGTCCACCAACTTTTCCAGGATTATTTTTAGGAACAGGCGTAATAACTAAAAATATATACGTACTATTTTTAAACATGTATTTTAGTATAGGAAGGCACCCAATAAATAGAAATTTCTGGCATATCTATATTGTGAATTATGTTTCAAAAATGTTAATTTCCACCAGAGTAAATATATTTGAATAAACTTAATAAGTATACAAAATCACTTAAGGATATCATATCCAAATCTCAGCTTATCTTCAAGTTTCAAGGTGATATAAGTCTGTTCCGGAATCCTTACATCATTCACAAAAGTCTACAAGGAAGAAAAAAGAGATGTTAGGTTACATTTATTCTTACACTTCAGATAAGCAAATTCTCAAATCTGATGCTTAAAAGTACATATCACATGGTGGCTACTACAATCTGAGTATCATAAGATGTGCCATACAGCCTATAGGCTGATAAGTGATTTTGTGCTAAGCCTTTTATCTCTATTACTGGTAATACACAAAGAACCCAGTGCTGCCAAGATGAATTTAGGCACTTAGAAGAGTTCTTAAAAATGGTGCCAAGAAAAGCTCTTAATCTGAAGCTGGCAAACCGTTAAGGGTAAAATAATTAACTGTTAATATACCATCAGGGTTCACTGGACCCAATTTTAGCTTTCTGAGAAATTCTGACTATGTGTAAGGATTGATATTTCATTACTTTTATTTTTGGAATTATTATAAAGAAGAAGAAAATTTACTTTAAGAAAAGAGAATAAAACTCATTTTATTTTGCAACTGTCATATGGGTCCTTTGGATCCCTTTATGAATCTGAGATATATTATAAGTTTTCAATGATCTTATTTTTCTGCTATTTTATTATCCTAGTAACTATTTCATCTTTACTCATCAATTATTTCTAACAATGCTAAAAGTGACCCAAATAATAAGACAAAAGACTAACATAACGACTTAGAACAGCAATAACAAAAAAAAATTATAAGCCACTTCTAATATTATATTTATTTTCCTTCCTGGGACTAGAGGCACGTGCCACCATGCCCTGCTAATTTTGAAATTTTTTTTGTAGACGGTGTCTACGTTGTCCAGGCTGGTCTTGAATTCCTGGGCTCAAGCGATCCTCCGTGTTGGCCTCCCAAAGTGCTGGGATTCCAGGCATAAGTCACCAAGGCCACCCTCATTTTTAAAAAAGTGTTATATTTTACAAAAATGTTGACGGCGTTCTTTTTTTTTTTTTTTTTTCTTTTACATCTGTGTTCCAAAACTTATTTGATATAGTATGTAAGCGGACATATTCTCAACACAAGCGTCTATACAAAGATAGGACTAGAAGGAAACAGATGATATAGAAATAAAATGATTGGATTTATCTTCTAATTATTGTTTATAAATCTAAAAATAACAAATGTTTTGCAGTTATAGAGGAAGAAAAGATGGCCATCCTCTTAACAAAATTATAAGCTGGTAAAGTTTTTTAAACACTGTTTTGACCATGCAAGAACAAGAAGAACCAGAAATAATACACTAGAACCAACTAAAGATATACAGTACTTGAGATCTGGAACCAACATTTATAAGATGGATACATGTTCCAGGTGAATACACGTCCGCTGATGAGCAGTTAGTCGCACTCAAACAACACTGCCCATTTTGGGTAGTATACACCTTTAAACACCAGAAGAATACGGAATAAAAATTTGAGTTTGTCATGTCTAATTTTTTATTAAAATTTCAAGTTGTTTTAATTACCCTTTTATTCTTACTTTTGTCAATTATCTGTACAAATACATGTATTACATACATATAATGTATGTTTTTTTAAAAAGGGGTACACTGGATACAGATGGCAAATGGTGATAACCATCTTTCCTGGCATCCTAAGAGTTAAAGGCCTAGAATTTGCTAGATTTATAGAACACGGAACAAAGGTTATGCTTAATTGCCTATGCAGACATCAAATAAATTTTTCTTTGATAAACTGAAATTTTAAAAATTACGTTATTCTTTCCTTTTTAATTCCATTTTTATCATCTTCTATTTTATTAGATTTAAGATGGCCATAATAGCTTATTTGAGAAGACTGCCCTTCCATGGTGAGGAATTTATAGTAAAATACATAAAGGGATTAGGTTATAATACTCTCAAATGTCTACCCATAAATAGCTCTTTGTAATATGCCATAAAATAACAGTTTTAAGTCTACAAAAGAAATTAGGAAAAGTTACAATCTTAATTATGAGCATATATATGGAGACAGTGGAATATCATTAAAACTCTAGATTATATCTTAGGATGATTTATGAGTAATCTTAAATCACAAGCTTCCAACATGTTTTACAGAAAGGTTGAAATGGTAAAATAAAGAAAATCAAAGGCTTTGGAGACTTACAAACTCTAACTTCAGGTTCAGTTCCAAAATGAAGATTTCAGAGTGTTGTTAAATTTATGTTTTGAGTTTACCAAAGTATATGGAGGATACAGTTATGCCTTGCTTAACTACAGGGAAACATCTGAGAAATGCATCATTAAGCGATTTATTTCACTGTACAAACATTATAGAGTGTACAGTATTTACACAAACCTAGATAGTATAGCCTACTACACACCTAGGCTATACTGTATAGCCTATTGCTCCTAAAGGCTACAAATCTATACAGCATGTTACTATACTGAATATTGCATGCAATTGTAACACAGATAGGAATCTTTCGACTCCATTATAATCTTATGTGAGCACTGTGGTGTATGGGGTCTGCCATTATGGGATGCATGATTATAATTACAGAATAGGAGAGCTGAGGAAAATGATGAAAAAGAATGAAAGAAAATGTTAATTTACTGATGTCTGGTATGCAAAAGATCAACAACTAGATACAGTATTGAAGATAAGTGCTACAGTTCTGAGCCAATTTTAGTTGAAACTGTCTAATAACCTAAAACACCATATTTATTCAAAAGGCCTGTGATGACCTAGAAGATCCATTTAAGATTGCCTAACTCTCTTAAATATTAAGCACCTGTTGTGTGTTGAACGTGTGTACTAGACATTTTCAGAGATCAGGAAACATATAATTTTAACATGCTGCCATTTACAACTTAACTATTCCCTAAAGTTTAAAAAGTCTTAGTAAGTATGAGCCAGACACTAAGTTTTAGCTCACAAACATGCAAGTGAAAACATCTGTGAGAAAATAGTCTTCTGAAGGTCTAAAATTACCAATGGAAAAGAAAAACTTTCAAAGAGCAAGAGGAAAAATCACTTAACTAGATCAAACTATAATAACTTAGATATGGAAAAAATGAGTTGTGTTTCTTTGTCAGTGCAATTTGATAACACCTCTACCTGGTAGTGAGGAAAATGAGGCAAAGAGAATGAAGTAATCATCAAGATCTCGGAGTCCGGAAGTGGTAATGTTGGGATTTGAACTCAGGTCTTTGAACTACAAATCCTATGAGTGTTCCACATCAAGAAAGATTAGGTCCCCAAGCTAAACCAGCTCCCCAAATCCTCCATTCAAACCACTAACCCCACAGAAGCAAACCAAACTTAGATAAATAACTATTTAATTTATATACAACTAAATGACATAACTGATAGCATAAAATCATATAGCCAGCATACATTATACTGATGATCCGGGAAAGTGAACAGAGCACAATCACCTCAATCTCTCTGCCAGCTACAAAAGCCTCCTCTCCTTCCCTAACCTTTCCTTTCAACCTTTAGTGATGACCATTCTCTACTCGATGCCACACAGGTCTGATGCTGGCAGGAACTCTAGCGTGCAAAGGGGACACAGTGTAGCTGGAACACAGATTGCTGCGGGGGCAGTCCAGTAGCAAATGGCAGGGTTGGAATGGCACAGGAGTGGTGGGGCAGAGGCCATGGTGGCTACCAGAGGGGCAGTCCTCTAGTGGAGGAGGCAGGAAGAACTGAAGGCAAATGGGTTCCCAAGGAAAGAGAACCTTCAATGGGCTTGCAGGAAAATGGACCATTAAAATATCATCAACAAAGCCAATCGCAGCCTTCTCAGGCACAACCACCTCATTTCTGGTGGCAATTCCATAAATTGTAGCTCTAAGTCCCTTGGGAGTGTATTCTGGGGTAGGCTGAAAGAAGACAGGGGTAGAAATGATCATTTTTAAGCTGGATTTAGTTTGTAAGTGATTTTTCTAAAAAGTAACAGTGAATTCTTTGAAAAGTATGTAGGCTACAGGGTGCTAAACTTGTCTTTGCTGCTTTTCTTACCATAATAAAAATAACTTACATTTACTGAATGCTTACTATGTACTGTTGTGTTTAAAAATATTAGCTTATTTATATCTTCACAACACATACAACACACTTATACAACCTGTGAGTACCATTTTACTATTTCTATTTCTTAAAAAATAAGGAATAGAGAACTTAGGTAACTTGTCCAAGGTGACATCAAAGCTGGGTTCATAACCACTACACTGTGTCCCCTTACCTCCAAAATGACTACTTTCAATCTGATGCTTAAAGTTCTAGAATAATACAGATCATAAGAGTAAACAGGCTGTGAGTAACAGTCTACAAGTTCTCTTATGTCTAAAATGCATGCCAGTTGGTAGTTTTTGACATTTTTTGGCTACTAAAGAGCTCTGTGGCATGTTTCTTAGGCTGTCATTTGTGTCATGTATATTTATCATTTATGTAATGCTTTAAAGTTCTATACTAAGCACACACTCATATGTACTGTTACATTTAATCCTCATAACAACACTACAGAGCAGGAATTATCATTTCATTATTTAATTGCTAAAGCAAGATTCTGCACTGCATCTTTACTTTCATAAACTTCACCTAATTACATGTTCACACACTTTGAGAGACAGTATATATGAAGAAACTGAATTTCAGAGAGATTAAGCAATTTGTCCCAGGTTACAAATCCAGGTCCTGATTTCAAGTTCAAAATGCAGATGTTTCTCTCCATGAGTTAGGATCTTTCATAATATTATTCAGTATAATCAAATTATAAGAAAGACCAACCTAGAGAAACATCATTCGTATTTCACCTGATTATTTTTGGAACCAACAAATGATTTTCATATTTGATCATAGTCTTTCAAAAGACTAAAATGCTGATGTAATTCCCACTTATTTTCCAAAACAATAATGTAAAGATATACAGACTACCACTGTTAATCTGTTGTCAAGATGAAACTTTCTAGACTTAAAGACAATATAACATTATTAAAATATTCCACATATAGAAGTTAAAATTTTTCACTATACATTCTTCAAGTAGAAAACTAATTCAGTTCCACTCAAAAAAGATTTACTGGGTTCATGGACTGTGCAGAGCCCTCTGCTAGGCACTGTGGCCACAGAAGCAGAAGGCACATGAACTTATTCAGGAGTTCAAAATTCAGCATAGCTACAGAGTTGTAAAAGTAGATTTAATACTAGGCTGACTAAAGCACATGAAGGCTTATGAGTGTGGAGAAGGAAGAGAGAAACTCTAGCAAACAGGAGTTGAGAAGCAAAATTGGTACCATTCATGCCTAATGTTACAACAGTTTCTATCTACTTTCCCACCTCTGTTTATTTTAATCCTTTCAACATGTTAGCATCAGCAGGTTAAAATTCCTAAATGGGCCTCTCTTTCATCCCTTCAAAGAGAAGTAGAATTTGAGCTTTACTTTAAAAAATATGTAAAACTTTTATAAATGGAAAGGGAGATGGGAGAAATAGTAGACTGAAGAAATTCTAAATTATCTGAAGAAGGAGACAGTATAGCAGGAAGACTGCTGTTTTGGAAGAAGGGCAAGGGAAAGTGCAATGATGGAGCGTCAGTCTGGAAAGGTGGGTAATGCCAGTGTGAGGATTTTCAGGGCAAACATGAAGAAGGCAGACTTAATTCTACACGCTTTGAGAAAAAAAAAGGCTTGCGTAAAATCAACAGGAAAATATGCCTACAAAAAACTTAAAGAATAAACATAAAAGTCCTTCAGTAGCAGGCCAATTCAGAATTCGTAAACAAAAAAATATATATATTTCCATATTTGCCAAATTTCTGCATGTTCTTGGATATAATGTTTGATGTGTATTTGAAAAGTATTACTAGTTTGAAGCAGTTGGGATACACTTATTTGTTAAATTCATTTTAAGAATTTCAACAGCACAGATAGGAACAACGCTGTACTTGCCTGTGTTAGCAGAACCATAAGAAAATGAAAAAACTGAAATAAGGCAAATAATTCAGAACTCTAGCATTCTTTTTAGTTTGTGGCTACTTATATTATGGCAAATGTAGAAAGACCAAATGAAGAAACAAGAAAAAAATCACAGCAGTTACAGAGAAATATATTCAAAGTATGAATTCCAAGAATAACGAACACTGGCATTTAGAAAATGTACTATACTTGTCAAGGCAAATGGTTGTGTTTTACCTTTTTTTACCCTAGCAGAGAAAGTTGTCTACTCTCTGGTACCTTTCCATCTTTCCATCTGCCATCTTTCCATTCTATTTTTTTGAGACATAGTTTCACTCTGTCGCCAAAGCTGGAGTGCAATGGCGCATTCTTGGCTCACTGCAACCTCTGCCTCCCAGGTTCAAGTGATTCTCCTGCCTCAGCCTTCTGAGTAGCTGGAACTACAGGCATGCGCACCAGCCAGGCTAATTTTTGTATTTTTAGCAGAGGTGGGGTTTCACTACGTTGGCCAGGCTGGTCTTGAACTCATGACCTCATGTGACCCACCTGCTTCAGCCTCACAAAGTGCTGGGATTACATGCATGAGCCACTGCACCAGGCTCATTTTTACTTTCTGAAGTTAACCATTACTTCTCTGTCCCTGAGAGTACTTTTTTGCATTCTTACTGCCATGAATTTTTACTATTTTCCCTCATATAAATTCCAGCCATAAGAGTGAAGTCAAGCTTAGGTTTCAAATCCTTAAAGAAGTCTTTTCTAGCCATCACAGACAATGACAACCACTTTCTGGATTCCCACATATGTACTGCTTCTACAGTTTCTTTGTTGAAATATGGGCTAGTTTCATATTTTATTGGATGGTTCCCAAAATGCTATGTACCTAATAAGCATTTAAAAGTAAAATACAAATTAAATAAAAAGGAAATATAGCTAGGAAATGTAATCTGATTTTTCTTCTTACAATATTAAACAAATACTTGGACTGGTACTACTTGTGAACTTTTTTTAAAAAAATTAAAAAAACGATTTTAAACAAATGTTCAAAAAAGACAAAAAAATAAACTCTGAACTTACTCCATTTAGGCTGCCCAAATCTTTCACTAAATGTTCGTCCGTAGAGGCGTCATAGTTGATCACAGCATGCTGCTTATCCACACTGCGAGACTGAAAGGAATTTTTTAAGTTAATACAAAAAATACTAGAATAAATACCAATCACATTTTAACTAGATACCTAATATTCATAAGACAGTAAACATAGAAAAATATTAAAGTAAATGTGGATTAAGTGAGATTAAAAGAGTGGTACTACGCAACAAAAATTTAGCATCACTCCGCAAAGAGGAAAGCAGTCAAATTTTAAAGTTCTACTATTGAGAATTTACATCAGCTGAGTTTGCTGATGTATTACTATTATTATTTTTTTTTCTGGGAGAGAGTCTCACTCCGTCACCCAGGCTGGAGTGCAGTGGCATGATCTTGGTTCACTGCAACCTCTACCTCCTAGGTTCAAGGGATTCTTCTGCCTCAGCTTCCTGAGTATCTGAGACTACAGGTGTGCACCACCACTCCTGGCTAATTTTTTTTATTTTTAGTAGAGATGGGTTTCACCACATTGGCCAGGCTGGTCTCAAACTCCTGACCTCGTGATCCGCCCTCCTCAGCCTCCTAAAGTGCTGGGATTACAGGTGTGAGCCACCACCCAGCCTTAGCTTAAGTTTTTAAATTTAAAATTGTTTTAGAGAAATCGTGTGAATTATAATTTTACAATGTTTTATAGATCTTATTGTTAAAAAACATTTACCTTGTAGGATTTTCTTCTTTCAAAACTAAAAATGAGCATAAACTATTTAAAGAGTCCAAAGATTTAGAGGAAAAGGTACACAATATGATGTGTTTCGGAACAAAATTATCTTCACTTAAAATATGGGTTCTAGAACTGCTCTAAGAGGGAAAGGGACTGGAAGTCACAAAAGGTACTTTAATGGCAAACTGTGGTTTTTGAAAATTGCTTTTAAGTTTTTTTTAAAAGGCTCTCTCTCTCTCTCTCCAGAGCTTAGTGAGTTATCTGCAGATAGAAGCACCTGAAAGAATAACTGTAAGCCTGGTATTAAAAGGAATTGGTATTAAAAGGAAATATCATTATAGTCACAGAAGAAACAGTCTGTGAACCAATGAATCTGAACCTGATCACCATGTATTACAGGGTTACTGTATGAACCTTGGTATACTAAAAGCCAAGGAAGTATCAAAAATGGGGAACAGACATGACTTCCAGCTTCTGGTCCAACATGGAAAGAATTTGGAAGTCATCATTCCCATCTTCATAATAAGAAAAGTGTTAACAAACCGAAAACCAAAAACCCATCTTAGTTTTATCAGCAACTCGAGGTCACAAGGCAAACTACCACCCTGAAAAGTAGAGAGATAAGCAAATACAGAGAGAATCACAGCTTGCCAGGAGTAAATGCCACTGCTAGAAACAGCCACTGGTAGGACAACTTAAAGGTGAAGTGATTAACTGCTGGAGACTTGAGTGTTGACCAACTTGAGATTTAAAAAAACTCCTGCATTAAATCTAAAAATTATTTAAAATTCATTTTTTTAAATTGTTTTAATTTTTTGTTTTTCTGATTAAACTAATGAAACACTAAATTCAGTTCTTAAGTTGGTAAGAAGCAACATAGCACCACTCAGCAAAATAATTTCACCATATTGTTGATTTATCAAGTTGATCTAGTCTAAGGATAAAACCTTTAAATGTTGTAAGAGAAGTGAGATTTCAAGTACATGTAGGCTCTCAATAAATACTGAATGGATCCTGACAGATAATCTCTCTCTGAGGAAAAGAGTACACAGAAAAAGGGCAGAAATCCTTTGGACAATGGACTGAAATTCAACGGAAAAAAATCTAAATTAGAGTTGAGAAAAGGCAAATTCCAAAGTAAAGCGAAAGGTTACCATTAGGTATAGGAATAAAGAAGTCAAATGGCTGCTCATGGAGCGAGAGAATGGTGGCCTTTGAAGGTGTGTGATAAACACAGATCAGGAATATTGAGAAAAAAATGATTTGGGGAGGAAGTAATTTAGGATAGGCTGCTTTACTAAGTCTACAACTTGTTTGAAATCTGGAATACCCTTAATCTACAATGTACCCTGCCCTCCAATTGCTCATGGTGAATACCGATGGTACATAAACACCTACAGCAAAAGATAGAGCACACTGAAGACATAAGAGAACAATAGAGTCCACTGACTGGAGTGAGATGCCATTCCAACTGTGGGGAGTAGGGAGTGCGGAGCGGGCCTGTTTTGTGGGATCACAAGAATACATCGTTTGTTTGTTTAATAAAGACAGTAACAACTTTTCAAGAAGAGTAGTCAGGAACTCAAGGCAAAGAGTATCAGTTTAGTACTCACAGAACAAGACAATCCCACTTGTGTAACTATTTTTTTTAAGAAAGCAGCCAATTAAAAAAATCCTATGTTTTTAGTTATTATGACACATATATAAAATAACAATGTGTTTCAGCACCCATCACAGGAATTAAGCAGAAGACTAAGATTACTGAACATAATATATCTAGTGACTGGGTCAAGGAAAAGTAGGGGAACAGGAAGAATATGTAATGGATATCTAACCACTTAAGCATTAATCTGTTTTCATTTGTACATAATCAAATTCACATTTCCTCTAGATTAAACTGAACCAGAAGGTGTATGACAAACTGAAGTTCACAACCCATTTAATTATTTCAATGACAATTTAATAAAAATCTCTCAGAAATATATAATTTAAATCCTAACAAAGACTGCTAACTTAATCACGTCTCTGATACTAATGGGAAAACCTTAGCTGACCTGAGCTTACAACTGCAAAGACAGGCAATTTTGACCAGGCCCTTTATTCCTGTTACTTAAACTTCTGTTAAGAATGAAAAGGTTCTAGTCCCTGTCCTTTTATAGCAGGGGTGTCCAATATTTCGGTTTCCCTGTGACACACTGGAAGAAGACAAATTGTCTTGGGCCACACATAAATACACTAACAATAGGTGATGAACTAAAAAAAAAAAAATACGCAAAGAACTCATAATATTTCAGGCAAGTTTATGAATTTGTGTTGGGCTACATCAAAGCCGTCTTGAGCCCCAGGTTGGACAAGCTTGTTTTTCAGTGTTTTTCGAGTCTATGCCTCTTCCATCTGACTTTTACTTCCGATAGAGACCCTCTTCCCCAGGCTGTGCACTATACTCTTGATAATCCATTTTACTCCAAACTCTTTGGTTTTCTAGCTTTTCATGGATTGTTACCTCCTCCTTTCTTCCTTTAACTGAAATCTGCCGGCTTCACCCCTGAGAAAACACTAATTCCACCGCATTCCCTTAAAGAAGATGCTAGCCATCTCTTAAAGCCAACATCCTGCTGAAGTCAAAACTGGAGTCTGAGTCCCTCCAGTTTACTCTTGCGGCTTTTAGACCATTACTTTTCCCCTTCAATGAATAACCCTTCACTGTTTTGAAGCTTTTACTACCAATTCTGTATGTATTCATTGGACAAACACACAACCTCTCCTCAGATGCTGCAATCATTTGGGGTCACTCTAACTTAAACGTTTTGAAGATTTGAGGTTCTGGTTCACAGACTTCCTTTGTCATTAAAACCACTGTCTCACCAAGACTGATTTTAAATGTCCACATGGATGACCTGTATAAAAACCTAACATTCTCAACTCCCACAACCCAAATCCCTACCACATTTGGTATTATCACTCCCACTGATAGCCTTTACCAGGTGAAACTGATTCGACCTCTGGAATCTTTACCGTAATAGTCTCTTTGACTATATTCTCCCATTCTTTAAGTTCTCTCAATTATTTGTAATAGTTTACTGGCATAGTACTTTAGCGCTTTGACAGCAGCAAAACATCTAATATTCTGACCCTACTTTTTCTCCTAAGCAACTATACCCTTTTACCCTGACTTTATTTCCCTCTCTATATAACCGAGATCCTGCTGGCTTCCATTATTCCCTCTATGCTCACAACTGCCAAACCTCTATCTTTTGCTCAGACTCTTCTCCTCAAAATTATGTTATTTGTTTCTAGCTTTCTGTTGAACATCTCAATCAAGATATCCCTTAGAAATGTCAGCCCATCATCTTATTCTCCCAAAGTATACCTTCTTACCTCAATTTCACCTATTTCCTCAATTCCACCTATTGCCAGAAACGCCAGATTTTAGATACTTTTCCTCTCTTTCATTCATATGTAACTAGAAGGCACATCCTACCTCTAATCTCTCCTACTCTTGTCTTCTTTTATTCATTTCAAATGATACTCTCTCTTCTTTAGAACTCTACCTTCTCTTCCTAGATTATTATAATCTCCTCACTCCTTTTACAGATTACAGTTTCCAATTCCTGGGCAGTAATACGGAATAGTTTAAAGAATAAGTGCTGGACTTAGAACAAGTCAAGGCAACACTTCCCTCCTTAAAAACTCCGGAGTCCTCTTACTAAGGAACAAAATATAAAGTCTTTAATACACCACCCAAGGCCCTCCAAGATCTGGCGTTTTCTAGCCACCAAGTCCTAATCTCTCACAATGTTTGCCTTCACATTCTATAGATAAACTACAACAGACTATTTAAATTATCTAAACAGATAAATGCCACGCTATCTTCAAAGTCATGTCCTCAGCCACACTCTTAGCCTTCCAGAAAGCCATCTTCTAAGACTGAAGTCTTTCTGAATTTCTCATCCCCACATTCCTCCACAGGTAGAACTGACCGATCTCTCTTGTGCACCCAGTGTACCCCACACGAACTCCCATTACTGTCCTGGGTCATGCTATTTATACCTACATGTTAAAATGTATGTCTTTTTCTACTAGACTCTAAACCCTTAAGGATACACAGACCCAATCTGTATACACATTGATCCCCGGCACCTGGCAGAGAGCCTGGCACATGGCAGATGCTTAACAAAGGTTTGCTAGAAAAGAAATAACATATGCTATTTGACTAATCTCATTTCATAAAGAATGAGGTAGAGATGTTTTCTAAGATAATAAAATAGCAGAAGTATTGAGGTTACAAAGTTCAGACTAATTTTAAGAAACCAACAAACTGGGTAGTTTTAAAAAACAGAACCCAAACAAACAAACAAAAAATTCTGGCTCTGGGATAAAACCAGAAAATTGAGAAAACATCAGAATAATTTATGGCATCAATTCAGACTACCAGATGACCAGTAGGCCCCTCTATTCTTATGGACTGTATTTCTGAGAATACACTGGGTCTAGGACAGTACTAAAAGCAGTAGGCTACTATTAGACAAAGAACAACAGTTTTTTAGGAGTAGAGCCTGAGGAAAAGGTTTAAATTATTTTTTATTGTCTGATCATGCAGTTTCCTCATCAACTTTACATTATATTTAAAGAAAACAAAGCATAGGTTGGGCGTGGTGGTTCTCACGCCTGTAATCCCAAGGCTTTGGGAGGCTGAGGCAGGTGGGACTGCTTGAGCCCATGAGTTTGAGACAAGCCTGGGCAACATGGTGAAATCCGTCTCTTAAAAAAAAAAAAAAAAAAAAAAAAACAGCCAGGCATGGTGGCATGCACCCGTAGGCTACCCAGGAGGCTGAGGTGAGAGGACTGCTTGAGCCAAGGAGGTAGAGGCTGCAGTGAGCTCTGATCACACCACTGCACTCTTGCCTGGGTGACAGTGAGACTCTGTTTCAATGAATCAATCAATCCGTACAGCATGAATAAAAAGGACATGCTTGGATTTATATATAACATTTATCCTTTGTTTCTGGCTTATTTCACTTAGGATAATGTTTTCAAGATGAATTCATGTTGTAGCATACATCAGAACTTCATTCCTTTTTATGGCTAAATAATATTCCACTGTATGTATATACTGCATTTTATCCATTCTTCTGCTGATGGATACTTAGCTCTTATGTTTAGCTCAATGGTCCATTTTGAGTGGTTTTTTTTATATGGTGTCACATAGGGGCCCAATTTCATTCTGTTGCATAAGGTAATCCAATTGTCCCAGCCCTATCAGTTGAAGAGACTATTCTTTCCTCCACTGAATGAACTTGGCACCACCGTCAAAAATCAACTGTAATTTGTAGCAGTTTCCTAGGGCTGCCATAACACAGTAACACAACAACGTGGCTTAAAGCCACAGAAGTTTATTCTCTCACACTCCTGGAAGATAGACTTCAAAGTCAAGGTGCTGGCACGGCCATATCACTTGGAAGCCTTGAGGGGGGGATCTTTTCTTGACTCTTCTAGTTTCTGGTGTTAGGATAACACTAATCTCTGCCTCTGTCTTCATATGGCTAACTTCCCTTTGTGTCTGTTCTTTTCCTCTTATTATAAGGACACAAATCATACCGGATTAGGGCTGAACCTAATACTTCCATCTAAATTTCATTATATATTCAAAGACCCTATTTCCAAATAAGGTCACATTCACAGATATGATAGAAAGTATACTGACATATCTTTTTGGGAGGCACAATTCAATTCACAGCAGCCATAGATGCATGAGTTTATTTCCGCTGTCTTCATTCTATTCCTTTGATCTCTATGTACCCTTATGCCAGTACCACTAGATTTCTATTAAGTTTTAAAATTGGGAAGTGAAACGTCTCCAACTTCGTTGTTCTTTCTCAAGATTTTTAAAAATTGTTTTGCCATTTTTCAATTTTGCTAAATTTAGCCTAACTCTCTTATTTTTCCAAACTACACAATCAAAAAACTCTTTTCTCACCTAAATATAACAACAGAAACTATAAAACTCCTAGGAAGAACACAAACAAAAAGCTCCTGGACATTGGCCTTGTCAATGATATTTTAGATATCACACCAAAACCTCAGGCCATAAAAGCAAAAATAAATAAATAAATGGAACTACATCAAACAAGCTTCTGCACAACAAAGGAAATGCCTACAAACTGGGGGAAAAAGTATCTGCAAACCAGATAGCTGATAAGGACTCAGTATAAAGAGCTCATACAACTCAACAGGGGAAAAACAAATAGCCCATTTAAAAGAAGGGTAAAAGACCTGAACAGACATTTCTCCAAAGAAGACATAAACATGGCCAGCAGGTATATGAAATGGTGGTCAATGCTATTAATCATCAGGAAAATGCAAATCCAGACCACCATGAGATACCACCTCACACCCATGAGGATGGCTATTATCAAAAAATCAAAAGACAACAAATGTCGGCAAGGGTGTACATCTTGTATACCGTTGATAGGAATGCAGATTGGCACAACCATTATGGAAAATAATATGGAGATTCTTAAATAAATTAAAAATAGAACCACCATACAACCAAGCAATCCCTCTTCTTGGCATGTACCCAAATGAAATGCAATCACTACCTCATAAAGATACTTGCACTCCCCTGTTCATTGCAACATTATTCACAGTAGCAACGATATGGAAACAACTTAAGTGTCCATTAATGGATGAACAGATTTAAGAAACTGTGGTGTATGTATACAATGAAATATTATTCAGCCCTAAAAGAGAATGAGATCTTGCTATCTGCCATGCTACGAATGAGCCTAGAGGACGCTACGTCAAGTGAAATAAGCCAGAAAGAAAAATAGTGTATGATTTCACTTGTATGTGCAACCTAAAAAGATAAAATCAAATATGCAGAGATACAGAATAAAAAGTCGTTGAGGGAAAGGAAATGGAGAGATGTAGGTCAGAGTATACAAAGTAGCAAATATGCAGGATGAACAAGTCTAGAGACTTAAGTAGAACATGAGGACTACAGGTAATAAAATTGTACTACATACGGGATTCACGTTAAGTGGAAAGATTTTAGCTGCTCTTGTTACTCACACATAAAGTGGGTACCTATGTGAGATGAATATGTTAATTTGCTTCATTACAGTAACTTTTATACTATTTGTATGTATCACATAACATCACATTGTATACCTTAAAAATACATAATAAAATTTACTTTTAAAAACTGTAAACAACGTTTGCTTATGTTTGAAATCCTGGCAGGCATCATAATGAACATCTCTAAGTGATGAAACTAACTTCCATTATCACGGAAGTATCAACAATCAAAATTCAGTTTTACTCCATGCTATGCTGATTTTATGAACGTTTGCAATGTCTTATTTTAAAAGAGTATAATGTGAAACTTTCTACTTACTAATAAAATTCCTTATTCTGAGAACTTATTTTTCAAAATATAAGCCTCAAGACTTGGAACTTTCTTTAGATGATTCAAAGGGCAAAAAATTAATTAGAATGATAGATGGATCTAAAAGGAGAAAAAATTCAAATCCAAACAGAACTGTTTTCTAAAGGAGTAGAAAAAGATTTTATACTGATTTCAAGTTTTGAATAAACACATATAGATAAGGCTGACACAATTACCTGCAACATGAGCTCACAGTCATCTCTTCCAACAAAAATCATTTCTCGTGGCAGCCTGTGGCGAGTGCCTCCACTGCTCACCAAAAACCAGGATGTTAAGCTCATTTTCTGCTTAGCTTCTAAGTCTTTGGCAAAGCTACGTCATCCTGAAGAGAAACATGAAAAAAAAATACATTCATACATTTTTAGCTGTAGTGGCTATTCACCAAACCCTGGAAGTCCTAATAGAATTGCATTCATCAACATTTATACCTGACTAAATGGACTGTCCACAGGTCCCAGGAAATGACATATATACTGAAGTCTCATCAGTTAAGTAAGCCCACAGACTCCACTAAGAGTCCAATTAAAAAGGAAGAGGTTAAGGTAATAAGTAGGTGCTCAGCTAGTAAACTTTTAGAGTTTTCATACCTCTGGAAGCCTTTTAGCAAAGTTTATAAATGCTATAATCCTCAAGATAATGCTCATGTTAGCATCAAGTTAGCATCAGAAAAAGAGCAATACTGTACCAATAAATGTCTTAGATACAATGAATTCAATGAGTATATATGATATCTGATTAAGAACTAGGAGACTAAATAAATTGCTCCTTTGTCTACCAAGTGTAAACCACAGAATGCAATTTCAATTTCTTTTTCCTCACGTGTACTTTATTTTCTTAACACATTTTCCTAAAGCAGCAATTCTGAAACATTTTGTTCTTGAGACCCTTTTATACTCTTTAAAAAATGAACTCCAAAGAGTATTTGTTTTCATGGGTAATACATATACATAAGTATATAGTTTACGTATTAGAAATAAAACTGGTATTTATGAATTCATTTAAAATAACAATAACTGAATTTCATTTAAGAATTACTAACACTTCCATGACAAAGTAACCATACTTTCTGAAACAAAAATAAGTGAGAAGAGTAGCACTATTTTACATTTTGCAAATTGCAAGGTCCTTTGAACTGGCTGCACAATTAGGCCATACCCTACTTGAGCCCTGGCGACCCCCGTGACCTGCACGTACACCTCGGGATGGCCTCCCAGAGCCAGAAAGTCTGAAAAAGAAAGAATGGCTAGCTCTGCCATTGTTCCTGCCTCAACCATTCCTGCCTTAACTGACAAACCAATCTTATGACACTGGATCTTAGACCTTGTGACACACACAACCCACCCTCCCCCACCACCGCAAAAAGAACAAAAGAAGAATAGCTAGCTCCTGTAGTACCTGATTAACCGAACTTTTGACATTCTACCATTGTTCTGGCTTAACTGATAAGCCGACTTTGAGACACTGGACTTTGGACCTTGTGATGCTCCCCCAGCACCACCCCCCACTCCATGTTTGCAAAAACCGCCCTGGACTGTAACTTCTGTAACTCTCCACTGCCTGCCCCAAACCTATAAAACCAAATCCTATCCCCCCGCCCTCCACTGACTCACTTTTCAGACTCAGCCCACTTGCACCCGGGTAAATAAACAGCCTTGCTGCTCACACAAAGCCTGTTTAGGTGGTCTTTTCATTCAGAGTGTGCCTAACACAAATCTCTTTAATGTCTACCTTAAAAAAACAAAATGAAAAACCCTAATATCAGCTTTGAATTTAATCCATTGCCATATACTGCTTAACTTGAAATATATAAAGAAAACCTGGCTTCAGACAGATAAACAGGTAGATAAGGGAGAGGTATTTTAATAAGTTTTTCAAATAATTGTAGATAGTTTTCTTTGATACTACATCAAAGCTATACAAGCAGTAGTTTCTTGAAAGTTTTTTGCAATATGGAATCTGAAACCATATCAGTGAACTTTTCACACAATGTTATATAAAAATCCATCTTATACTTTGATGGGATTTTATAACACTATGTATACATTGGTCCTTTGGAAAATATTGCTTTCCTGAGTAATGCAGATCTTCCAAATGTTGACGTGTTTCATTACACTATTTTAAAACATCACATTCATTAACATTACCACCTATCTTACCATAAAAGTCTTTAAGTACAGGGCAGCTGTTAAGCTCATGATGGCTGAATCAAGTTTCTAAAATTCTAACTTCCTCTTGACAGCTCAAACATTATCACTGGTCAAAAAAAATATACACCATCACTTATTTTCCTTGAAGTGACAAGCTCATGTTGTCTACCAAATACTCAAGTCTATACAACAAAATGTGTCTCTCAGTCATTTGTTTAAAGGAAAATGGTATTTCATTAAATCAAGAGCTTAGTTCCACAGACGACTCACATAATGACACAATTTCTCCTTCAGAAAACCACAGCACTTTGGTATACAGATAAGCGCTCTATTAGTATACAGCATAAGCGCTCTATTGGTACACAGCATAAGTGCTCTATTGGTATACAGCATAAGTGCTCTATGCATACTTCTTATTTAGTCATATAGAATATTCAAAAGATGTGACTCAAGGGTCAGATTTAGTAAAATGAATAATTTTTACCATTTCATCAAGATAATTCTTAAGTGAAACTAACTTAAAAAAAAAAACAACCTTACAAGTATGCAGCAGTGATGAATACAATGACTCTTTGCAGAGTTTGGTGCCACTACCTTGATCTGTGCTAAAGAGCTAGAAACTTCCATTGTTTTTGTAATGTCAGGGCAAATGTCAACACAATAAAAAAGGCAATTAATGCTTTGATAGCATTATGAAAAAGGTTTTCGACCCTGTGGACCTTGTAAGGGTTTCCCGAAGACCTGTGGACAGAGCTTTGAGAATGGTTATGCTAGATAACGGGCCTTAGTCATTAAGGGCATAAGACATGCAGTCAAATAGACAGATACTAGTCTGAATCCTGGTTCCATCACTTTTCATTCTGCATGACCTCAGGCTAGCTATTTATCCCACATCCCTTAGTTTCTTCTTCAATAAAATAAGAATAATGTCAGTGTGTACTCAAGTTCTTTCTTAAGAATCAAAAGAGTATACTTGTAAATATCTTCCCATGCAATGGTATATTCCAACACACTTTGAATTAGAAGCAAACTATACTACAGTGAAATGAAATATTCTGCAATAAGAAATGTATCTCTACACACTAAAGCAAAAGCCTGTAAAATGCAGAACTTTCCGTTAAGGTAAAATCCTGTATATTGTATGTTATCTATACAAAAAACAATGGATTTCACCAAAGCAATCAAATAATTTTCTATAAAGCTAAAACAATCAACTTTTACTCCCTTCTCAGCTTATCTGTAACAGTTGATTTATGTGGATTATTAGGTCTCCCATTTACTCAACTCCTTAATGCAGATGCTGTTGGTCTTTCACCTGTCTACTTGGTTTTTAGCATTTCTTTCCCCGGTTCAGAATACATACTTCCTGGCCAAGTCTATAACAGGGAATCAAAATTTTACTGGAGAAAAAAGCCCTCCAATCTAAATGCGGTATATAATCTACATACTGCATTTTCAGGGAAGGACAATTTTAAAACACAACATGAATAAATATGTCAACAGTTACACATTTACTCAAGGGAACTGAAAAAAAAAAACAGTATTAAGACATGTTAAAAGAAAATAAATCTAGCCTACATACAGTAAACTAAAACATGACAGCCAAATATGGATAACAGAAAGTTTCTTAACATAGCAAAATCACAAAGTCACTAAGCATTATTCATATGCTATAAAGACATACTTTAAGTATTGACATAATATCAAGTGTAATTATATAAAATACAAATATGTAATATATAATTATATAATATAAAAATGCAATAATTATATAGTTGGATAAAATAAAAATAATGGCTTTTTACATATTTCATCTTCACTTTAATATGACAAAAGAATATACAGTTTCTGAAAAATACAAACAAAACACGTAATACTCAAGATGTGGGATATTTATTTATTGAGCTGGGGGAATGACTCTGAGTCCACTTACAGCTTCTCTGCTGAGTGGGAATGTGATATAAACCAAAGCTACTATGTGTTTTTATATGGGACTCTCTCCCTGTCAGACAGCTTTCCTACTGGTCCCTCAGTATTGGGTACTCTTTTTCTACTAATTGAATATTACTAACACACACATGGATAAAACTAAAACCTGGTTGGTAGTTTCCTCAGTAGCCAAGGCACATAATTCAACTCAGGTTCCTCTAAATGGTGGAAAAGGAGCCTTTGGGTTAGCAACTTGTACAGAACACGACCGAGGTCTTAACCTGATGTGATACAGGTACATTTCTTTCCAGAATTTCTGGATTAGTCCAATAGACATGGGTTTTAAAGTAGACTTTCTGAGTTAAATTATCAGTCCCTCATGCTTTCTAAATGACTGCAAAAATGTATACATTACATTTTCAGGTATCCTGCCTGTAAGGGGAAAAAAAAAACACAAAAAGATATCAATTGACAGAAATTACCTAGTGACTATTTTGGAACTCTGGTGTAGAGTAAAAGAGGATGGCAAATGTCATGGAATTTCCATCCTTCATCGTAGCAGCGATCACTCATTCCATAGTCACAATCCCAACAACTCCAAGAAGCAGCCTGGAGACAGCCTCCTGCATTCCTAGTGTGTCTTCCTGGAGCCAGGGTATGCAAAAAGGACCCAGTCTTTCAAATATTGGATTGCATGATCTCATTGCTGCTTTTGATTACTGAGGAAACGACATAAAAGCTGGCCACCAGTGCTTCAATATCCAGAGGCCTAAGAAACTTCCAAGGAATTTATTATATAAAGACAAAGTGTATGTGTTTGTTTTTCTTTCTCCTTTTTGAGGCCAGATAGTTAAAGCAATCTTTATCAGGTCAATAGCTAACCCACAGAGAAAAGAGAAGAAACTCCAGTGACCACATACAACAAACACTACACACCTTGCAAAAATGGTTTTCAAAAGTCACAAACAGATCATCACTATAACCCTCAATAAGTAAGATTCAGCAACCCCTTATTGAGAGTGGAAAAATTACATTTCCAGATCTACCACCACATAATGTTTAAAAGGTCTAGCTCTTACTGGGCATGGTAGCCCACATACATAATCTCACCATTTTGGGAGGTGGAGGTGGGAGGATTCCTTGAGCCCGGGAATTCAAGACCAGCCTGGGCAACATAGTAAGACCTAATATCCACAAAAAAAAAAATAAATAGCTGGGCATGGTGGCACCCAACAGGTTGAAGCTGCAGTGAGCCATGATCATGCCCTGTACTCCAGCCTGGGCAACAGAGTGAAACACTGCCTCACAATAAATGAATGAATAAAAAAAGATAAAAAGTACAGTTCTCAAAAGATAAAAAATAACAAAATGAAAACAAACAACAAAAAAGATTTGACAGAAACTATCCTGTTAAAGGCCATTGTAGTTATTAGCTGAAGGTGTTAAATCAACTGTCTACTGTCTTAAATATGTTGAATGAGCTAAAAAAAAAAAAACCATCAACAAAAAATTAGCAAAACGGTATATGAGAAAAATGAGAATATCAATATGAGGCCAAAAATTATGAAAAGGAACCAAACAAATTCTGGAGCTGAAAAGTAGAATAAGTGATATAAGAAAAACTCACTAGAGGGGCTCAAAAGCAGATCTAAACAGGAGTTAGAAAGGTTCAGTGAATATGAAAATAAGATCATTGAAGTTGTCTTATCTTCAATGTGAGAAGCAGAAAAACAAATGAAGTAAAATGAACCGAGCCTGAGGCACCAATAGGATACCATGAAACATACTAACATATACATTATAGGTCTCCCAGAAGGAAATATGACAGAAAAGTATTTCAAGTCTTCATAAAAAAATACTTTCAGAATATATCAATATACACATCCTAGAAGCTCGATAAACCACCAGCAGATAAACTCAAAGAGCTCCACACAAGAAACATTACAGTCAAATTGCCAGAACCTAAAGAAATAGAAAGAATTTTGAAAACAGTGACAGAAGTGATTCTTCATGTACAATGGATCCTCAGTAAGATAAACAGCAGATTTCTTCTCACAAACTACGGAGGCTAGAAAGCAGTGGGATGGCAGTGAAAAAGGAGGGAAAAAACCAACTGACTATCTTTCAAACATTTTTGAAAGCAAGCAGAAATTAAGATATTTCTAGTTACACAATATTTGACACGGCTTCTTTTTGTCAGTACAGTGCGCTCGCTCTCACCCTCTCTCTCTCTCTCTCTCTCTCTCTCTCTCTGCTTCAACTCATGAAGTGCTGCGATTACAGGTGTGAGCCAGCATACCTGGCCTTCAGTGTCTCTTCTAATACTGTAGTATTTATTCCTGAAAGCAGACTAGACATAATACAAAATTATATCAGTCTCTATCTACTGTGCTTACTAATTTCAGCACTTAAGAAATCTCAGAGTTCATTCCCATTTCCCAGGGCAGAGTCAGACATTCTTTTCTCTGTAGTCCCACAATATTTTGTTCAAACATTTATTACGCTATAATTTAGACTATACTTTTTAACATTAATAATTCTATACTGTAACTATAGGATTACATCTCAAGTTGATGAGATCTTTGAAGGCAGTAAAACCATCTTCCTCCATCCCTCTCTTCTTTCAACAGCTATTGAGAAGCCTGCAGAATCCAGGTATTCTGAGGATCAAGGGCAAACAAAGATAAAACAAAAAAATCTTGCCTCAAGGAACTCACTACTGTAGGGAATGGTAGTTAGCAGATGCCATGACAGAGATAAGCTTAGGGTATTACTAGAACAGGAGGTTGTCATTACTCCAGACATGGATGGTAGCAATAGGGATGGTCTCATTGTAAATCTGCCCAGAACTGAAATACAGAGACATTTTTTCATCTTCATATCCCTTGAGCTTAGCCCAATGTTTTATCTATAGTGAGCATCTGACAAGCTATTTTCAATGAATGAGTAGCCTCGGAGCTGCTGTAAGTCTTGAAGTGAGGATAACCTAGAAATTTCCAGGGGCAGGAGGTGAAATTAATAATCTAACCTTTAACAGCAATTAAATCTAGCCATTAAATCCTAGTTCCAGTCCTCCTCAGTTGTCTCTTTCTTATTCTTTGACTTTTTTTTTTTTTTTTTTGAGATGTAGTATCTGTCACCCAGGATGTAGTGCACTGGAAAGATCACAGCAAACTGCAACCTACGCCTCCCGGGTTCAAGCAATTCTCCTGCCTCAGCCTCCCAAGTAGCTGGGAGTACAGGCGCGCACTGCCATGCCCAGCTAATTTTTGTCTTTTTAGTAGAGACAAGGTTTCACCATATTGGCCAGGATGGTCTCAATCTCTTGACCACGGGATCCACCCGCCTCAGCTTCCCAAAGTGCTGGGATTACAGGCATGAGCCACCGCACCCGGCCTCTTTTTTTGTCATGTAAAGCTGTTTCCACCAGTGATCTGACCAAAGTTTAAAGCTCAGACATTTGGATGTCAGATGGATGTGAACACTGGCCCACCTTCTAGTTCCATTTACATCATTACATTTACAGTTAAAGCTATCATTAACTTTAAAACTGACTTTCCTGCTAGATCAGAGTTCTTTTCACGATTTAATGGACTAAAATGTTAATAGTCAAGCTTTACATTTAAATAAACATGAAACAAAGAAAAACTGCAGTTACTGAGCAGAGCACACAGCTTCACTACACAGGTTTCAACATTATGGACATTTTACTGCTTTTTAAAAATATTTTTAAAAGTTGCTCCTAGTCACATATAATTCAAATCAAGGAATGATGGCAAGAGGGTTCTGAGTAATGTTAATTACTATAATACTTGAGACAGGCAGTAATGAATAGTGCACTTGATATATGACAACATTGCAAGAGAACTACAAAATAGGGCACCATATCAACCATAAAAAGAAACTGGTTTACTCAAATTATTAAGCCTGAGAAAAAATCATTATTATATAAATGATAGTCAGTGTATACAATTACTTGAGCTAAAACACATGTTAAAGGCAGTCTGCCCTTATGCTCTGGCAATTGGCTGGCTGATTCATCACCAGATGGCTTTACAGAGAATAAACCTTTTCTTACCCTACAACTCCTGCTATTGCAGAGAAAGAAATAGCTGGCTTCACAGTAGGACTATCCCTCTACACAGTATAAAATGCTTTCTTTTAGCCTATGCATTTCTCATTTTAATAAGATATTAATCTACTTAGGCATACATGTGACAACTTTTCTTTTGGTACCAACAGGCATGAAAGGGTGACAATAATCTCCATGGGCTTGGCCCAGGACCTAGCTTTGTTTCCTGAATGAATAAATCGTACAAGAAGATCTGGTTTTCTTAATAAAATCAATGAAAATACAAACAAAGGGGGGTAAAAGCGATAAACTTTACCTTACAAAATTGTAATCTGAACCAGCAGTACAGCTTATAAACTAAAATAAACACACTAAGGCATTAGAGCAACTGGGATCTGTAATTTTGTCGTGTCTTTTACCCCATCATACCAAGTGTCTAAAAGACACGATTTTAAACAAATTGTATAAATTCAGGAATACTATTTCACATTTTCACCCCTAAAATGTTCCTAACATAAAATATATCTGCAACACCAGAAGTCTGTCTTTTGATGCCATGCATTTCTGAAAATGAAGGAAATAATTAGGAGCGGCATTTCAACTAAGGATTCATGATCAAATAAGGTGCAAATATATGTTATCACTCAGGATCAAATAAAATGGAAACCATAGATTATAAAAGCAAATCGTTTTATTCGTAATTGGTAGAATTTATTGACCACTTAATATAAGACAGGCACTGTTCTAAGAATTTCACATGTGTGTATACATACATAATTGTTTTTAACTACAAAAATGCTTCAAGTTCTAGAAAACGAACATAAACATTATACAATGATTATATACGATGACTCCGTTTTACAGAGTACTATAAAATAAAACCCAGTAGTAAGCACTGTAAGATACTGGGGAAAGAGAGTGGATCAAGACAGAAAAAGTTCCTAATGTCACAGAAGCAAAAATAGACAAATAGCTAAATAAATAAATAAGAAAACTTCAGCGGCAATGGGAAGAAGGAAACATGAAAAAACAAAGAGAACAAGATAATTCGGTGGGTGCTCTTTAGGCTGGGGTGGTCTAGGAAAATATCTTTGAGAAAGTGATATATGCTTAGAACATATTTAAAAATTCAGCTTTGCTGTATAATTAATTTGACCTAGCACACATAATGAAATACACTCTTGGAAAAAATTTATTTATTTTAAATCTCCATCCTTATTTATATAGTTACTCCAAAAGAATAAATCCACAGCTGTGTTTTTTTTGGATACTTAGCAAGACACTTGTTTCATCCTCATGTGAACAAACTCATTACTGGGAAAATTTCTGCTTTCATACACTCATGATTATTCTAGAATCACTGCTCTAAATTTTACCTTTATCATCTGCCATATACATTATTAATTCTTTTTTAAAAGGCAATTAAAGCAAATAGGTATAAAAGAAAAAAATATAAGCTGCAACCTAAATTTGAAATAGCATTAAAACAAAAAAAAACCACTTTTCATAAAAATAGGTGAAGATGACATTCCAAATACCAAGCCACATATTCTATATCTGAGTTTATTACATATTTTTAAAAGAAGACTTAGATTTGATGGAAAAGCTACACTCTTCCATAAATTATCTAGGCATTACAAATTCTTGCTAGGTTTTCCCTGCCAGTTTATGAAAAATGTAAAGTCTGTCTCGTTTTCTTCTGTAGAACTGCACTACCCTTATTCAAGCATAATTTTGGTGTTGCTTTACACCAAAAAATCAGTTAAGACTTAGATTCAGACATTTATCAAGTACCTCCTTTGTGCCAGTAACTGTACTAGCTGCTTATATTAATACTTGCATCCTTTCATTTAACTCCCCAAACAAGCATTCAAGAAACATTTTTCGTGGAAGAAAACTACAGTTAAAGGCTTATTCAAGGTTACAAATATAGTATAAAGAGGAGCCACCTAGATTCAAATCTGGGCCTTCAGCTACCAAATACTGGGCTTTTCCCACAAATCATTATCTCCTTTTTCTTTTTCTTAAATATAACTTAACATGATGCAGCTGATTCCGACAGTCTGGGATTTGGCACGAGTTTGAGTATGACTGATATGCAACATATTTTAACTTAAAGAGTTCTCTGACACTCTGGGCAATAAATGCTGACAGTTCATGTAAATTTCAGCCTATTTTCAATCTTCTTCCCAGCCAGATTCTCTCCTCGAGAAGTCCACAGACAAGAAAGAATCAGTCAGTTATTAAAACCAAAAACCAAAAATAAGCTGACCAAAAATTAGCTGATCAATCTAGAGAAATGAGGCAAATGTAGTAAATTGGAGTGTAGCATGGATCAGAAACCTAGAATCTGAAGGAATAGTAAACGATCTCTACTAAACAACTATAAATCTGAAAAACTGTCAGATCATAGAGCACTAGGAGCAGAAAAAGGCTCACAAAGCTGTTTCAAAGGGCTAAAACTGTCTAAAGGAGGGAGTGACAATGGGAAGAAAGCAGTATGAGTTAAGGGTCTATAAGACCCTGAAAGCCAAATGTTGTGATTCACTGTTCTTAGCTCACTTATGATAACAATTTCTCTGTCATGTGTGCGCAACTAATTTTGGCATACCACTAATTCTTGTGCCCTTTAAAAATGGTTCTGTTCATCTTTAATAACTTTTCTCATTCACTATGCATTAACTATTTGGGAGGTGGTGCAAATCATTTCCATCACAGTATCAGAATAACGTATGAAAACCGAATAGAAACTTCAAAGTGTAGAAAACTAAAAAGTCTCAGAGTATATTTTAAGAGTGTAATGGCTGGGCACGGTGGCTCATGCCTGTAATCCCAGCTCTTTGGGAGGCTGAGGCAGGTGGATCACGAGGTCAGGAAATCGAGATCATCCTGGTTAACATGGTGAAACCCCGTCTCTACTAAAAACACAAAGAAATTTGCCAGGCATGGTGTCACACGCCTGTAGTCCTGGAGGCTGAGGCAGGGGAATCGCCTGGACCGGGGAGGCAGAGGTTGCAGTGAGCCAAGATCGTGTCACTGCACTCCGGCCTGGGCGACAGAGCTGAGACTCCATCTCAAAAAAAAAAAAAAAAGAATGTATGTAGTGACTGTATCACTAATATCCTTTACTTCATAACAGTAAGTTGCTAATTAGTAGCCTAAATTATGCAGTTTTTCTTTCTATCTTCACGTTAAATTATAATTTTTATAAATATTTCTGTACCGGCACTGTGCAACAGCCTGTGATGATGGAAATATTCCTGTCCAATACGTTAGCCACAAGCCATGTGTTAACTATTGAGCACTTGAAATACTGCTAATAAAACTAAAAAGATAAATGTTTAATTTCATTTAATTTTAATTAATTTACATTTACATATTCATACATGGTTAGTGGTACTCTAGCTAGTTCAGCTGTCAAACCAACAAATGACACTAGTACTTACATTAAGGATAGCTTTCGTTAAATACCTCATACCTACAGTATATAAACATGCAGAATAGCTGATAAAATAATGGATACTGGAAAAGAAAATTTTAATCTAATCAAAAGAAAATAAAGTGCTTTGTATTTTAATTTATTTAAGATAGTATCACTGTAGGCATGGTGGCTCATGCCTGTAATCCTAGCACTTTGGGAGGCTGAGGTGTGTAGATCACTTTGAGGTCAGGAGTTCAAGACCAGCCTGGCCAACATGGTGAAAACCCATCTCTACTAAAAATACAAAAAATTAGCCAGACATGCTGGTGGGCACCTGTAATCCCAGCTACTGGGGGGTTGAGGCAGGGGAATCAGTTGAGCCTGGCAGGTGGAGGGTGAAGTGGGCTGAGATCATGCCACTGTATTCCAGCCTGGGCGACAGAGCAAGACTCTGTCTCAAAAAAGCATCATTATGAATTTCATATAAATTAGTAAATTATATAAATAATCAGGTCTATCTTTTGTCTACAATTTTTAAATATTCATTGTATTGGCAAGTCTGTTCTTTCATATACTGTAATTCTTAGGTTACTGATATTTAAAGTGATTAGGGTTTATCTTTACCAGAAGGCCATGAGATATGTAATAGTTCACTGGAATTGTTTTGTAGTTTCATTATTTCTGAGAAGATGAAATATAAGAATTCTCTTAAGGAAGGGAATCACTAGGCATAGCCAGCCTAAAGAATACTCAACTCTGGGAGGCTGAGATGGGAGGATCTCTTGAGCCTAGGAATTCAAAACCAACCTGGGCAACAAAGTGACACCTTGTCTCTACAAAAAAAAAAAAAAATAGCCAGGTGTGGTGGCATGCACCTGTAATCACAGCTACAAGGTAGGCTAAGGCAGGAAGATGGCTTGGGACCAGGAGGTCAAAGACGCAGTGAGCCAAGATTGCGCCATTACACTCTAGCCTGGGCAACACAGTGAGCTGTCCTGAAAAAAACAAAGAATATTGACATATTTCATTTAGAGAAGAGCTTCTGCAATTTTGAGGGTAAAAAGTAGCTAAAACAGATAAAAGACTATTGGCATTAATAGCTAAGAAATGGAAGTAACCCAAACCTAATGGTAGATATGTTTTTTAAAAGTATAATTTTCCTCATTATATTTTAATTTTCATATAGCAAACGTACTAGAGTGTTTGGTGTATGTATATATATATATATATATAAAAGACAAACTCAAATCATCTAATCAGAAAGTAATTTTGTTAACAGAATTCAGTCAACATATTAGTAAATCTGAATTTCCAAAGTCAAAGTAATTTTTGGAATTTGAAGTATGGTTTAAAACGTCCTCCTAATTGTTAAATCTAATGATCTTTAGTATTCCTATCTTAAATTACCTCTCAATATCTTTGACCATTCTTGCCTTAATTTGTAGTATCACTCTGGTTTCCTCTCACTTCTGTGGGCACTCCTTAATCTCTTTGAAAGTGTCCACTTCTTCTTTAAATTCTGTTTTTTAGGGGTTACTTCCTTATACATACTCCCTTTGGGACTTCTTTGAAAACCCTGGGCTTCCAATATTGCTTATTATAATGTCACACATATAATTTCAAGTCAAAATTTTTTTACAAGATCCAGACCTTACCACTAACTGCTTACTAGTTATTTTCAGTTCAACGACCTCATGAACTTCTCATATTTAATTTTTAAAAAGCAGAACACTTTCATCTAACGAATGCGCCTCTTTTCCTATTCTCCACGTCTTAGTGAATGGCATCACCAACTGCCCAGATATTTTCTCTCCCTCTCCAACTATTTTCAGGTAAGTTATCATGTCCCTTCGATTCCACCTCCCAGGTATCTTTCTTGGTGCTGTTCCTCTTATCCCACTGGTACTCACCAATAAATTACTGCAGAACTCTTTTACCTGAACCCCTCGTCTCTAGCCTCCCACTCTCCAAATCTTTCCTTTCTCCAGCTATCAAAATTACATTTATAAAAGTAAATCTACTAATTTTACTCCCTAATTTTCAACATCTACCTGTAGAGCTCAAGATAGAATTAAAACTTCAATTTTCAGTAAAAAGCCCTGTAACCCCCCCGTTACTCTACCCCTCCCTGTATTCCATGCTCAACTGAATTCAGAAGTGAAAGCTCTACGCTGTTCCAAGACCTGTCATATTGAACTTCTCAGCAATCGCTTCCCCAGAAAAACTCCCATAAAATTCCCAGCCTCCCAATTCTGATCACCTATCTTGCCCTTCAAATACAGGAACTCCTAAACTTCTTTGTATAAAATATGTTTATTTTTGTCTATTTTCCCCTATAAGCTGAGGTGCTTGAGTAAAGTGACTATTACTTAGCAATCCTGGTATCTCTTGTACCTTGCACGGATGCCTGAAACTTTAGTAAATGTTCAATAAATATTAATAGGTACTTGTGGCACAATACAAAATCTTTTGGTGAAGTTTTATCAATAGGCCAATGGCTAGTATTAGAAATCTGACATAAAATTCATTGGGAATTTTGTGATTACTTAGTAATATTAATACAATCTGGCCTGGTGTGGTGGCTCATGCCTGTAATCCCAGCACTTTAGGAGGCCGAGGCGAGTGGATCACCTGAAGTGAGGAGTTTGAGACCAGTTTGGCTAGCATGACGAAAACCTCTCTACTAAAAATACATAATTAGCTGGGTGTGGTGATGCATGCCAGTAATCCTAGCTACCTGGGAGGCCAAGGCAGAAGAATCACTTGAACCCAGGAGGTGGAAGTTGCAGTGAGCTGAGACTGCACCACTACATTCCAGCCTGGGTGACAGAGTGAGACTCCATCTCAAAAAAAAAAAAGAATACAATCCATTTAATACAAAATAAATCACATTAGAATTGCAATAAGTGACCCATTTGATCGGTTTCAATATTCATCTCATCACTTCTAAAGTTAAACAGTGGCTACCACCATTAGATGTTCCAGCTTATTTTCTAGGAAGACCCTTGGTTAAGGAGATCACCTTAAGCTAATGGTTCTTCTACCTAGAATCACTTGTGGAGATTTGTACATACAAGCACAATAAATACACACTTTTATGTGTATTATGTATTTATCAATGTCTAGGCTTCATATCTGAAGACTTGTACTTATAACTGGTAACATATAGGTATCTGTATTTTTTTTTTAATTCTGCAGATTTTATTGTACACAGATTAAGAAGTAATCATTTATTTATTTTTATTTTTTGAGACATAATTTTTTGCTCTGCTGTCCAGGCTAGAGTGCAATAGTATGATCTCAGCTCACCGGCACCTCTGCCTACTGGGTTCAAGTGATTCTCCTGCCTTAGCTGGGATTATAGGTGGCTGCCAACATGCCCGGCTAATTTTTGTATTTTTAGTAGAGACGAGGTTTTACCATTTTGGCCAGGCTGGTCTTAAACTCTTGACTTTAGGTGATCCTCCTGCCTTGTCCTCCCAAAGTGTTAGGATTATAGGTGTGAATCACTGTGCCCAACCAGAAGCACTAATTTATGCAACAAAGTGCTTAATATTCCATTTTCACACTATGAAAACAAAATTCACAGTTTTAGTAATACCTAAATGAACAGAGAATTGCAGAAGGCAAATTTTATTTTGTGCAGGAGGGCACCTCTGAACATAAAAATGAAAAGAAAGTTAATGAAACATAACTTTTTGCATGAATTATTTAGAAGTACTAAGAAATATGAATATTTTGAATCACAGATTCAGTTCAGACCAAGTGTTGCAAATATGCTCCACATTAAGACTACAAAACTAGGTGGGGAGCGGTTGCTCACACTCATAATCCCAGCACTTTGGGAGGCCATGACTGGCGGATCATGAGGTCAGGAGTTTGAGAACAGCCTGGCCAACACAGTGAAACTCCATCTCTAATAAAAATACAAAAAAAATTAGCTCGGCATGGTGGCGTGCGCCTCTAATGCCAGCTATTCTGGAGGCTGAGGCATGAGAATTGCTTGAACCCGGGAGGCGGAGGTTGTGGTGAGCGGACATCATGCCATTGCACCCCAGCCTGGGTGACAGAGTAAGACTCTGTCTCAAAAAAAAGAAAAGAAAAAAGAAAAAAAAAAAGCTAGAACGTGCAAATCAGAAAAACCAAGCACTAGCAATTTAATCACCTTATAAAACAATGTTAACATCCCTTTCTTTACAAAAATGCTATTAAAAGTAAAATGACTGCTTTGTGAATTAAACACATGATAGAAATGCTTCACCTTCTACAAAGGTATTTTAGAATATAAAAGAAGGTGATATGATGAGAGCTATAAAGCGATTTTCCTAACTATATCAAGAAAATGTAGGCTGGGCACGGTGGCTCACACCTGTAATCCCAGCACTTTGGGAGGTTGAGGTGGATCACCTGAGGTTAGAAGTTTGAGACCAGCCTGGCCAACATGGTGAAACCTCGTCTCTACTAAAAATACAAAAATTAGGCAGTCATGGCGGTGAGCCCCTGTATTCACAGCTACTGGGGAGGCTGAGGCAGGAGAATCACTTGAACCCGAGATGGAGGTTGTAGTGAGCTGAGATCGTGCCACTGCACTCCAGCCTGGGTGACAAGAGCAAAACTTTGTCTCAAATAGACTCCTTCTAATCTCTCAAATAGACTCCTTCAGCTTAGACTGCATGGGTTGACAATACGGGAGGGCAGAGGCAGGGAGAGTAGTCTATGAAGTTGACTGTGAGATTCAAAAGAAACAAAGAGAAAAGATTAGAGCACAGGAAAAGCACCATGTACTGATTTAGAATGTAGACTGAAGGAGGAGACTACAAACTGGGCCTAGAACATGAGAGAAAGGAAAATCAAACATTAGAAATCCTAGTGACAAAAACAGACAGCTGAGGAGGAGATGAAAGGAAATAGTTGTCAAAACAGCACTCTTTGATGAAATATTCCTGCCTCGCATCTTATTATATTTGAAGGGAAGGGGATGTTAACTTGTAATTGACCTAATATCTACTAGGAAAAGGTGCCAGATTCTATTAATGAGTTATGTTCTAAATGTTATTCACAACAAACACTAGACCTGCTTCTGCTAGATACCAAACAGTCCCATCCCCTTGTCCCCAGTGTATGGTGCCCTCCCCAAAGTTCTAAATTTTACTTTATTTACCTTTCACCGAGTTGGATTCTATTTGTTCTGACCTCCCAATTTATACATTTTGAATTCTCGATTCTTTACAGTAGATCCTTAACATTCAGGAATTTGTTACACATCACTTAGAATCATAGAGTAAAGGCTAGGCGTCTCAGTGCTTTGGGAGGTCAGGACACTTGAGCCCAGGAGTCTGAGGCTGCAGTAGGCTACGATCACGCCACTGCACTCCAGCCTGGGCAACAGAGTGAGAGGGAAGGAATGAGAAAGGAAAGAAGGAAGGAAAGAGTCACAGGGTAAAACTTTAAGCAAGGGCTCTTATTTTTACTGAATAGCCCAACACAGAATTCGTCACATAGGTGAAGAAGGGTAGGGGGATAGTGGAAGTGGAAGGTAGTAAGATACAAAATTTTGAATGAATAATTTACTCCTGGATTTGCTATTAAAGAGTATTAGAGAAACAATGTAAGCCTCCTTAAATAGCTCTTTAGCTTAAAAAACAGAAACAAAATTCAACTTACCATTCCTCTTTAAAAGTAGAAGACAACGCACACAGACAAACACACACACATACATGCCCCACCCCCAAAAGGAGTTAACTCAACGTCATCCGGGTCAATTTAGTTAGCTAGCTATTTACAGAAACACCTAGTTCACCAATACTACTGGAGTGAAAAACAGTATGTTCATTTATTTACCTTTGTTTAATGTAACAGTGATTGGTTGTAAAATATTTCAATAGTACATTCAGGAAATGTAAAACTGAAACATAATTAGCCTCAATTAATTTAAGAGCACTTTTCTTAAACACACCCAAATACTAATATCTGTAATTTACTTTGAGATGTATCAAAATGTAAGATACAGTGATGAACAGAATGATGAATAAACAGGTAGGTATGTTATAAAACTGGTATCGTGTTACTGGTAGGATCAAGATGGTAAGTGTATGAGTAGTCACTGTGAAATTCTTTCAACTCTCCTGTACATTTGAGAATTTTCTTTAAGGCCGGGTGTGGTGGTTAACGCTTGTAATCCAAGCACTTTGGAGGCCAAGGCGGGCAGATCACCTGAGGTCGGAAGTTCAAGACCAGCCTGACCAACATGGTGAAACCCTGTCTTTAAAAAAAAAAAAAAAAGAGAATTTTCTTTTAAAAAAAGAAAGAAAGAAAGAAATCTAGAATAACCCCCCAACACAGCTCATTGTATCTCATACTCGCTCTCACATACATACACCCTCAAAAACTTATCTCCCAATTTAACTCTAGTGAAAAGAAGAAATTAACAAACAAACGGTTTAGAAAATAAAAACTCTGGCCCACGCACAGTGGCTCACACTTGTAATCCCAGCACTTTGGGAGTCCCAGACGGGCAGATCAATTGATCTTAGGAGTTTGAGACCAGCCTGAGCAATATGGTGAAACCCCGTGTTTACCAAAAATACAAAAAAATTAACTGGGCGTGGTGACGTGTGCCCTGTATTCCCAGTTACATGGGGGACTGAGGTAGGAGGATCGCTTTGAGCCCAAGAGATCAAGACCGCAGTGAGCCAAGATCCTGCCACTGCACTCCAGCCTGGAGGCCAAAGTGAGACCCTGTCTCAAAAAAAGAAAAAAAAAAAAAATCAAGAACTATGGAGAGTTACGCAATAAACTGACACAACAGGCTATATATTGCTAAATACATTTTAAAGAAATTACAAATTAAGACATTTGTATGTAAAAATTCAAATCACAAATACGATAAAATATAGGCATGTATTTAATAAAATGTTGTGTAGTGAGATTATTTCATAAGGAAAAGGAAATGAGAAATTTCCTTTTCTATAAAAATGTATTTCTATAAAAAATAAAAAAACTTAGATGGGCATGGTGCCCCATGCCTACAGTTCCAGCTACTTCGGAGGCTAAATCAGGAGGATCCCCTTGAGCCCAATAGGTCAAGGCTGCAGCAAACCATGATCATACCACTGCACTCTAGCCTGGGCAACAGAGTGGGACCTTGTCTCAAAAAAAGAAAAAAGAAAGCAAAATTTAAAAAAGATATGTCATATTCAGCACTGATGAAGGGATGAAGAAACACACAATTTCATATGCCAGTGGTAGGAGAATAAAAGAAAAAAGGAAAAAGATTGCTTGTGTGTGTGCCTTTTGCTTACTTTTCTAAGGGAATGTTCATCACTATATTCACTTGTAACAAATTCTAGGATCACCATGCTTCTGTTGTGTCACTCTGCTAGGCTCACTTTTAACAACTTTTGTGTAATAGATACTGTAAAATTTTTTCCCAGATTGTCATTTGCCTTTTAAATTTGTTATTTTTACCCAAAAAGGATTTTAACATGTATATACTCCTGACCTCAGGTGATCTGCCCACCTCAGCTTCCGAAAGTGCTGGGATTATAGGAATGAGTCACCACACCTGGCCTGTTGCTTACAATTTTAAAAATACCTTGACCAGGTACGGTGGCTCACGTCTGTAATTCTAGCACTTTGGTAGGCCAAGATGGGCAGATCATGAGGTTACATGTTCAAGCCTGGCCAACATGATGAAACCCCGTCTCTACTACAGATACAAAAAAATTACCTGGGCGTGATGGCACGCGCCTGTAATCCCAGCTATTCGGGAGGCTGAGGCAAGAGAATCACTTGAACCTGGGAGGTGGAGGTTGCAATGAGCCGAGATTACGCCACTGCACTCCAACCCAGGTGACAGAGCGAGACTCCGTCTCAAAAAAAAAAAAAAACCTTTAATTTCCATAAATTGTATATAAGTAGATTACATGTTTGAGAAGACAGATTCTGTACCATCATTAAAAACTGGAGCTAGAAAGTTTAACTTACCACGATAAAATGTTACCAAATTAAACCAGAATCACAAGAATACATAATGGGGTTACTGGCTAGTGGGACTACGATAGACTTAATGGTAGAAAATCTTGTCTAAATTTTCTGCAATGTATAAGAATTAGATTTGTAATATAAAAAAAGTATTAAGAAATAAAGTGGCCTTCAATTTGCAGTGTATTATATGCATTTTTTATCCAATGAGAAGTATTTAATGACCACAGTAAATATTATCAAAGGTCCTCAAGACACCTATATATTTTGAAGTTATAGTCCTATTGCCTCAAAAAGCTTGCCACAGAAAGTCCTGTATTTGCAATGTTCCTTTTTCATCAAAATAAGTTTTTTGTACTTTATCCCTATTATCATCAAGCAGACTCATTTCCCCTATCCTCCTGTTTCCTCAAATCAGTTTCTAGCTGGCTGCCTAGAGTTCAAAATCCCTAACCAGTCTCTCAGTTTTGAATTTGCACTTTTTCTATTCCATGTAACATGTGACAAACCATTACTCAGTTGAACACCTTCCAGAAAAAAGTCAGTAAAAAAGGAAGCCTTTTAACTTGCTTACTTTTCTACCTAAATTCTCTTTATTTTCACACTATTTAGAATTAAAGGATGAGCTTAGGATTGGGGGAAAAAGCTATTATCTCAAAGCCTGGTTTTTTTTTTTTTTTTTTGAGATGGAGTCTCACCCTGTTGCCCGGGCTGGAGAGCAGTGGCATGATCTCAGGTCTCCACAACCTCTACCTCCGGGGTGCAAGTGACCCTCCTGCCTCAGCCTCCCGAGTAGCTGCGACTATAGGTGCATGCCACCAAGCCTGGCTAATTTTTTATATTTTTAGTAGAGACAGGGTTTCACCATGTTGGCCGGAGCTGGTCTCTAACTCTTGATCTCAAGTGATCCGCCCGCCTTGGCCTCCCGAAGTGCTGTGACTACAGGTGTGAGCCACCGGACCTGGCCTGGTTGTACTTACCCTCTTTCTAGCATCAAGCCCTTTTCTTTACCGTCAAGAATATTATAAAATGATGTGCAAAACTGCCCATGGGGACAGAATGCACAGGAAGTAAAAAACTATTCCTACAGATTCAGAACGAAAAATATTTTTATTTGCCAACACAATTCTTCAAATCTAACACTATCAGTTGGTACCACACTTGGGGCAATAAGGGAAGGAGATTCCCTACCTGCAATTATACCTTACATTTGGTTTTTACATCTACCTTATTTGGCTACCACAGAAAACCTCTGAAGTAGCTGGAATATCACTAGCTTCCTGATAAACTGTTCTCACAAAACAGCATCACTTCTGTTCAAACATCAGAGGCAGCAGCAGCAGCCATACCCATCCACGGAGGAAACAGCATTGGCCTATTTATGAGTAAAACTTTGTTCAGGGATTTAGATTTAGTAGTTTCCAGGGGAGAATAATTGTGAACGTTCATGTTGACAAACCAGACTGAAGAAAGGAAATTACTTTCTCAGAGACCATTCACAAAGAAAGAGGATACTGCCTGATTTCTTATGAAGTATTTAGTGATTAAAGGTGATATAGGAGATTGATCACTCCTTATCTCTAAAAACACTTCCTTTAATTGGCTTGTGGGACAACACACTCTTCTAGTTTCCTCACACCTCACTGGCCACTTTTCAATCCTCCTCGATGGCTCCTTCTCTTCTGCTCAGCTTTCCACGTTGGAAAGTACCAATTCTCAATTCTTGGATCTCTTCTCAGTCTAACTCTACCCAAGAGATCTCCTCAAGTCCACTGGTGATGCTTAAAATTTAACTATCTTCAGGCCAAACCTCCCCTCTGAATTCCTGACTACAAACTGTCTACTTGATGTGTCCATTTGGGTGTTTAATAGACATTTCAAACTTAACGTGTCCAAAATGTTAAAAAAAAAAAAAAAAAAAAACCTAGTAACTTCCACTATTGCCACTACTGTCACTCTAGTCTAAACCATTAACGTCTTTTAAACCAGATAATTCCAGTCATTTCATAGCTTATCTCGTGGTTTCCAGTGCTTTTAAGAATGACCAGAACCCAATTTTTTTGCTTTGCTCAAAATCCTCCAGTCAACGCTCATAGCACTTAAAACCAACCAATAAAATCTCTATCCAACCTCATTTCCTCCTATAAGCACCTTTTCCTCACTCGCCTTCAGCCACAGTGGCCTCTCTGTTCTCCAAATTCACTCATCCCATTCCTGCCTCAGAACCACTGCACCTGAGTACTCCCCACTCAGATACATACATGGTTTGCTTCCTTACCTAATGCAAGTTCTCTGCTAACTGCCACCTCAGAAAGAGAGATTGATTCCCTAACCACTCTAAGATAGCTCTCAAGATGTAGCGTAGTGGATAAAGAGACTTTTTTTGTGTGTCAAAAAGGGGACACAAAATATATATTTATATTTACCCTGAAGTGAAGAAAAACTCACGGCCAGGCACGGTGGCTCATGCCTGTAATACTAGAACATGGGAGGCTGAGGAAAAAGGATCACTTAGGCTCAGGAGTTCAAGACCAGCCTTGGCAACATAATGAGACTTCATCTCTATAAAAATTAGCTGGGCATGGTGGTGCACTCTTGTAGTCACAGCTACTCAAGAGGCTGAGGTGAGAGGATCACTTAAGCCCAGCAGATTGAGGCTGCAAGGAGCTGTAATCATGCCACTACACCTCAGCCTGGCTGACAGAACAAGACCTTGTCTCAAAAAAAAAAAAAAAAAAAAAAAAAAGTTCACTGAAGAATACATAAGAAATAATAAAAATACCTACTTACTGGATTGGCAAAAGTGGTAACTCAGCAGATAAGATACAGGGTGAAGAGGTTTTTCATGTTATTTCTTTTCAAAATATTATTTAATGTTTTAAACTACCTGAATGAACACTTGAAAATAAAGTAAAAATAACAGTCCTCCCTCACTATCTCTTTACCCTGATTAATTTTTCTTCATAGCATCTATCCTTGACTTTTATCATAAAATAATATAATTATCCATATCATCCATCATATTTAAGTTTCACCTAATTCCTTTACTACTGGAAGATATAATCATTTTCTCTTTAATTTAAAAAAAAAAGGCTGGGCGTGGTGGCTCACGCCTGTAATCCCAACACTTTGGGAGACCAAGGCAGGTGGATCACAAGATCAGGAGATCAAGATCATTCTGGCCAACATGGTGATATACATTAGCTGGTCTCTACTAAAAATAAAAAAAATTAGCCGGGTGTGGTGATGTGCACCTGTAGTTCCAGCTACTCAGGAGGCTGAGGCAGGAGAACTGCTTGAACCCAGGAGGTGGAGGCTGCAGTGAGCTGAGATCATGCCACTGCACTCCAGCCTAAGCGACAGAGACTTCATTTTCAATAAATAAACAAATAAATAAACAAACAAAATAAACAAAACAAAGCCATCCAAATGGTTTTCATTATTTTTGTGTCACCTTTCCTCCTAGCATCTTTTATTTATGTAACATTTATTCTATTTATAAATGTGCATGGCTTTGTCCTTGGCTATATAAAGTATATGGCCAGGATGAAGACATAAGAGGTTTGGCTTGTTAAATTTATAAATGTCAAAAAGCCAGAAAGGAAAGCTAATCCCTTGGATGACAGAATCATGATTCAAGAAGATCTCAAGTTTTAACTATGGCTACATTCAAGGAGATGAAATTTAATAGGGGGCAACGGTAAAATCCTGCTTCAAAAACATCATTTGTGTGTGTATACACAATGAGAGAGATTTAGCTAAGTGTAAAAATGTTGATTTATGTTGACTACATCAGTGGTTTCCAGACCAATTTTTCAGAAACAAAATAAGAATCAAGGCTGCCAACTTTTTATTGGTTAATTAAGAACACTAAAAGAAAACAAAACCCCATGACCAATATCAAAAGAAACTTAACACCTACTAACACTATTATTTAATAAAAGCCATTTTGAACATTAGAGAAGCAGAACAAAATCTCAAACAATAATCTCCTGAATTACATAAATATAACTTGAAAAGCTATATAACATTTCTCTCCCTCTCTCTTTTGTTTTGAATTAGCAAAGACAATTACTGTTGTTAAATAGTTGGTACAATTTTAGACTTTAAACACAAGTGTATGGCTTGAAATAAGGAAAGGGACAATTTCACTGCACTTTGCATTCAGACCATAACTGCAGAATTAAATATGGAAACAAGATCAGAACACAAATAGCACTGACAAAACTGAGTGAATCCAGTTGAGACACATGAGGATGGCAAAGGAAGCCATATGAAGTTGCAGGTGTTGTAACATTTAGACAAAAGAAAATCTAGCTAATATATTGAGAAAAACCTTACTCCATCTTACTCCTAAAGACTAAATTGCAACCAATGAAAAGAAGTTATATAGTAAAAGCAGCTACTAGCTCAATTTAAGTAAGACCTTCCTATTACACGTTTTGAAAGCTGAACAGGGTTTCCTATGTCCAGGGAAGGGTTATGGAGAAGTTGGACCCAATGACATCTCAGAGTAGTGAGTGGCACATTGTATGAGCTGACTTCTAAGGTTCCCTCCAATTCTAAAATTTTATGAACCAGAGTAAGGAAATAAGTGGTACCCTCTAACTTACAAAAAAGATGAGTAGAAAGAATTTTGGCTTTAGCCTAAAAGACAAAAGTTCAGTTATAGACTCTTATCACTTAGTAATGTGTGACACAGAGGCAAAGTTATTCACTAACTCTATGCCTCTAATTTTCTCAATGTGTAAAAATAATACCTTAATTTAGAAGTCTGCTGCATAAATTAAATACACACATACCACACACACATACACTTCCTGGCACTTAAGAGATGTTTAATATATAGTAGGTATTATTCAACTATTCAATAAACATTGTGTTTCAAAGGATATCTTCCATATCGTTTATTAATTCCTGATATACTTTAAAAATGACTTGTTCTCTGCTGTCTCAATTGTTTTTCAGACCTCAACAATGCATGCTTGAGATTATTTTCCACTTCCATACTTTATGTAATCCCTGTTTGTATGTAAGTAAATTTTATGAGGTTTTTTTTTAACTTTGCTTTTGCTGTTTTGCTTTTCCACCTTTATTTGATATAAAAGTAGGCTTAACCGGTAACATACATTGGCTATGTCACTGGCTTTGGCTAAAACATTTCAGCTAAACTGGACAATATATACAGTTTAATCAACCACACTACTGGACAGATGTTTTTTATCTCTCATAAGGGCTAACTCATCGCTGAACAATCCTTCATGAAATGTGAGTAAATAAATCAAAACCTAGGGTATTCAAATAGAAATTTTGGTTGTTAATGAAATAAAGATGGTCTGATATTTCTTCCCATGAAGAGTATCCCATTTCTTAATGAAACTGATCAACATTGAATGCTCCAGTCAGTATTATCTACTCACTAAGCATTTTTCAAATGGTATGTAACTGCTCTTTTGTCATACTCCCAGAATAATTTGCAATTGTACAGATATTTTAGTTGGCAATTAAATATGTTGTCTGTTAGATACACAGCTGAAGAGTACACTGCTTAACATACCAGTGGTTCAAGACAGATGAGAAAGAAGTCTTTACATATTAACTAGTAAAGAAAAAATATTTTTCAGAAATAGAATTTTGTGGAATAAAAACCATTATGACAAAAAAGCTTAAGCATATACAATATTTAGTACTAGATAAGCATTATCTAACTGCAACCAGATACAATAATAAAACTAGTTCTTTTTTTCAGCAGATAAAAAAGAGCAAGAAATTGATACTTAGAACAAATCAAACAAATCACGAAGCACAGAATTTTAAAAAGTACCACGATAACAGGATTAATATGCAGAATGTATGCTAAAGTTTACAGTAAAAAAAAAAATGTTAAAATAGGGAACAGGCAGATTATTTCCATACAAAATAATCTCAGAACACAATGAAATTTACCAATAAAACACATTTAAAGCATGATTGCATATAATTCCACACACTGAAATTTAGTTACAGATCTTTAAAGTTGAAATTTAAGATAAACAATAAATCCTTTAAAATGGTCTATTAAAATGCAATGTAAGATGAAACGATTAAAATTATAAGGCAAGATAAAAAGCACTTTATGGTAAAATCAACCCAATAAAAAACATAAAGTTAATATATCTTAAAAGTTAAATTCTAAATTGAAAGTAATCACTAACAACTCATTAATGATTACAGCTCATTAATTGTATTAAAATAAACATCATAGGTTCTTGCTATGCGGAAATTTTATTTTTAACACTGTCTATAGAGTTGATCATCATACTATTATAAAATACTACTGAATTTCAAGAAATAATATTAAAATACGGCTACTATTAAGTAGTAGGGAATACACTGTAATAGTTTGTTAAAAGCACATGTTAGGACATCTTTCCTCATTTGGTAAGTTACTTTATAAAACTAAAGGTCCATTTCAGGAGAATTCCTACTTTTACATGACAAAGGCAAGAACTAGATAAACACAACGGTGAGAATCAAGTTCACTGACAGTCACAGCCTACTCAAGGAGCACCTAGGGAAGCTTTCTCTACAAACAGGGTCAAAGGGCCAGGGGGACACAGGAAATACCACTCTGCAGAATGGACCTTTAGCTTCATTTGACTCTGCCTTACATGAGCACTTTGGCTTGGGCAGACAAGTCAGTTAACTTTCTGAGTTTGAGGAGTGTTTTCCTCTGCCAAGTGCACTTAGGCTCTTCCGTGTTATCTCCAAAGTTAGGAAGAACTAAAAGCAACCCTAGTTTTACTTTTTAAAAATAATGACAGAAAAATACATAACTTGCTATTCATCAATGTCCTGTTTCCAGCGCTAATTCCTAAGTCTCTGAAGCATATCCAGTTAGGGATATACCAGTGAAGATCCAGATACTATAGTCATAATGTAACTCTCTCATCTCACATTATTCCTCCACCTGCTCCTCCTCATCCTGCTTTATTTTCTCTTCTGGTGTGTTTCAAGCAGCAACACCAGCAAACGGCTGTATGCATTGTTAAGCTTATGGAGGAAATCATTTTAAAGGATGCGTTTTCAATCAAATGTATCATCTGCTTTGCCAAATTCCTCCCCAACGTCTGAATTTCCATTAAGAGAATAAAAATGAGTTAACAACTTCGGAAACAGAATTATACGGGGCCAGTTGTTTTGTTTGTTTTACTTGCTTAAAAAATAAAACGGCAAGATGTGTCTATTCCCTCAGGAACATAAATGCATTACCCGCCCAATGAGAAAACAATTCTGCTGGTTCATTTCCTTGACACAACAGCTTCGTTGTCAGGCCCTTCCTAGCCCAGGCTCCACCGTCACCTAGTAATTTTATATTGATCACCTTGGCAGTGCTTGGACTCCAGCAGACATAGCCTGTCTTCCTTACATTCCTCAAAAAATTAAAATAAAATAAAACTCTATGAAACACCACCGAACAGAGATTCTGTGACTTAGTACACAATCCCCACGTCTTCCCGCCCTGTTTGGCAGCTGCAAATGTTATTTTTTTCTCGCTTGCATAAAATGGAAGCGAACCGTACCCAAACCCTGTATTTGAATCCTAGGACAATGAAGCCGACAGGAAGCCACTCTCTCCTCCCCCAGGTTTACTACGGAGCCAGAGCCTCCGCGGGGTGCAGTCGCCTGGCACGGTGCATGACACCGCGTCTTCCACGCCCTCCAAACGCGTCCAAAAGGCTCCTCGCCTGACCTCGCCAACTGCCTCACACCCCAAAACCAACCACACAAAAGGGATAGGCCCCGGGAGCTGCTCCAATCGGGGAGAAATCCCTTCCCCAGCGGCCGCGCAGCCATTCCCTCCAATGCTCCGCCCGCACCCCTAGCAAACTGCTACGGCGGAGGGGGGAGGGCTGCACAAAGCCAGGCGAAAGCTGAAAATGATTCAATGCACTGAGGAGACGCCGAGGCGGCGGGCAAGGGGCTCGGGAAAGCCGGGGGGCCGCAGGACTGGAGCTCCCAGGGGCGGGTGGGGGATGGGAGGGGTGGCCCCGTCAAGCCCCCGGTCCCGGGCGGGGAGAGGGTGGGGGTGGCGGCGCCGCGCGGAGCATCCGGGAAGCGCCCCCTTCGCAGTCCAGCCCCGCACCCCCGCCCCGCGGCGGGCCGCACCCGAGTCCTCGCCGAAAACCAGAGAAGCAGGATGTGGAAAAGCAGCCGCAGCAGCGGCGGCGCCTACACCGAGCAGCCGATCGCATCACTTACCCCTCACTGTGGAGAGAGGGACCGGACGGGGGAGGCGGGGCGCGTCGCGTCCCGTGAGTCTCTCGCACGCCGTCCTCCCCCGACCTCGTCGTCGTCGTCGCCGCTGTTGTCGTTGCTGTCGCTGCCGCTGCGGTCGAGCTCTGGGGCCCTCAGCTCCGCTGGGCAATAACGTTATTCCACACACGCCCCACACATAGCGGTAACGGCAAGGAGCGGCTGCCTAGTGCGCAGGCGCCTCGGGAAATGGCGAGCAGCCGGACCCTATCCCCTCCTCCTGCCCAGTTCCAAGGATTCCTTACTGCGCAGGCGCCAGACACAGACAATGAAAAGGGGTTGTGCGAGGGTCTCACCCACTCGCTTTTCCAGCTTGCCCACTGCGCAGGCGTGCCCCGAAAGACCAGCCTGAACAATGAAGAGGACCTTGGCGTTAGGTGGGACCGCAACCAACGAGGACTACAGTTCCCAGCGGGCAGAGCGCCAACACCAAGTGGAGGTCCGGTTGCTGGGCATGCTAGGAGTTGTAGTGTTGGCCGCCTTTACAATCTAGGCTGTTTGGAAGATTTAGAGTTTCTATTTCTTGAGGATTTATTCGACCATTTTGAAAAATATCGCAACTGAAGCAGAGTGCAGAGCTTACTATCTGCGTCCTTGAGTAGACTTAGGGATCAACTGCTGCATATTAGCAAATTTCCAAGCGTCAAGGCCTTCAGTAAGCCCTTTCTGACATTTGGGTGGTCCAGGCAGCTGAAAGATGGGATAGAGGCGGGACTAAACCAGGCTGGGCTGGAGGAAAAGGGCGGGGCCTGCAAGCCTGTCTCTTGGCAACAGGCTCTGGCCGCCAAACCGTCCAAGCCAGCGCCTGTGGCGCGGTGGTCTCTGGGAATTGTAGTGTAGCTGGAAGGCTCTCAGAATTGTCAAGCTTGCAGGGTCTGCACCTGAGGACTACAACTCCCGACGTCCACCGGGAGGGCCAGTGGGTGGGGATAGCCCCCAAGAGCTCCGTGCGGGATTCTAGGCTCCCCTGTGACAGCCGCGGCAGGAAGCGGGCGGGCGCTCCCCGGCCACGGGCCTGTTGTTCTCGGAAGCGAGAAAGCTGGACGTTTCCCCACGTAACTCCCAGTTCTGGGCCTAGAGTATGCATGGCGAAGTCCCCGGAGAACTCTACCCTGGAGGAGATTCTGGGGCAGTATCAACGGAGTCTCCGGGGTGAGTTGCTCCAAACCTCTGTTCCTAGCCCCGAGGTGCCCGGGGCCTAGTGGGCGGGAGCAGACCAGGTGCGTTTCGTAACACCTGCGTTCTGCCCCAGCTAGGCTACAGAGGAGCAAGATGGGTGTTGCTGTGATCTTTTGAGGAGGATGAAATTGTTTGTTTGTTTTTACAGTTAAGCAACGTTGTTTCCTTAGATTCCCGTAGTTACCTGAACCAACTCCTTGATCTTAACTTGGGCATGTTTCTCAACCAACGACAGCAGAAACTCTTGGATGGCTCTATGCCACTTTTGCCCAGTTCCCATACTTTGCTGTTTAATCCAATAGAAGTCAGATTCACAGTTTTTACACATTTAAAGTATGGCATAGTGGATTGAATGTGATTTGTAGGATCAGTGTGAGGTGGGGGGACACTAATAATTATTTTAATCACTACAGCCCCCATTTAATTGGTCAAGGCTATTTGCATACAATTAATCAATTGCAGCTGAACATGTCTTTTACACATGGGGAAATCGAAAGCTCAGAGAGGTTGAATTACAGGCTAGAGCCCACTCAGCTAGTAAGTTGCAGAGTCAGGTATTATCAGTCTTGTCTGCCTTCAAAGCTTATGTTTGTCTTTACTAAACAAGCCATAATTACTATTATCAAAACCTTATTGATTCAGATTTTCTTACTACATTACCCTATGAGCAAGTATCTGTACAAGTAATGTCTGTACTTTATTTCCCTTTCAGCTCTGTTGGACTTAATAATGTCTGTACTTTTAGATGATGCTGTTACCTTGGACAGCATATATAACATCTAGAAATTTCGATTCTGTTATAATAGAAGTTATGGAATTGTCCACAGCGTTACTGTAGGGAGCAAATGAAATAACTACCATAAATCAGTGATTTTAAGACTTCTTAAAATGTTTACCTATTGTAAGAAATTAATTTTATATGTGGCATATATGTACATATAAACTATAAGTTTCACTGAAGAATTTTTATTCTACTAATTGTAATAAACTCTGCTTTCCATTCTGTTGCATTTTTCAGAACCCTCTAGGTGATGGCTATTTACAGCATTTAGAACGCTTAAGTTACGCAGCATATGGTGTGCTGCATGATATGCCTACTATGTGTCAGTGCCTACTATGTGTTAAGCATATCAGGTGCTAGACATGTAGTAAGGAACAAGACAAAGTTCCTATCGCCACTGATCCTCTAGATTAGTTGAGGAGAAAGACAATAAAAAAAATTATAGATTACTATGTTAGAAAATAAGGGGAGAGATCAGTGCTTAGTAGACAAGCACTCATTAAATGTTGTTATTTATACTTAGAGCAAAGTGAAGATTTTTAAATATTAGAAAGTTTATATTCTCATCACTCTAGATTTTATAAGGGTTATTATGTATTGTTACAAACTGACATTCTCAGTATTCACACTGCAGGAGTAAAAAAATTAGTTTTAATGAACACCTTCCTCAACCGACTGATGTTTCAAGAGCTGTTAGATAGGAAATAAGGACTTCTAACTTTTCATTTGGAAGCAAGAAAAATCCTGTGCACAATGATATGAGTAATTTTTGGTAATTTTTTGTTTTCATTGAAAGTTTTTCCTGATGCTTTTCTTCCTTTGACCTTATTTTAAGCCTTTATGTAATTGTTGGAGGCTATTTAACATTGGGCATTTTTACAAAATAAAGGGGTTCATTTTAAATTAATGTTATAGTTATATGTTTAATACTAGTGGTACTGCTTTCAATAATTACAGAATGAAGAATTTTCATTCAAGGATAATTCATTTTTTAGTTTGAAATAAAATTTAAATTTAGTGTCATAACAGTATAAGGTAGTGGAGACAATTCACCAAGAGCAAATACAAGGGATAGAAAAAGTTAAACAACTTCTTAAAAAATCTAGTCATAATTTTAACAATGAATCAACAAATGTAGCCTGAAATGTTTATGGGTTTTTCAGGGCATATTATTTATTTAGTAGCACTTTTATTTTAGTATGTTACCTTATATAACAACTTCTGGAAGGAAAACAGAATTAACCCTGAACTTAAATACAGTCAGAAGTTCTTCACAAATACAAGTTGCCATTTTTGAGTAGTATAATTTCCTGTATTTATTTATTTAGAGATGGAGTCTCGCTCTGTCGTCAGGCCAGAGTGCAGTGGGGCCATCTTGGCTCACTGCAGCCTCTCCCTCCCGGGCTTAAGCAATTCTCCTGCCTCAGCTTCCCGAGTAGCTGGAACTATAGGCCACCATGCCCGACTAATTTTTGTATTTTTAGTAGAGACTGGGTTTCACCATGTTGGCCAGGTTGGTCTCGAACTCCTGACCTCAAGTAATTTGCCAAAAGTCTGGGATTGTAGGCGTGAGCCACCGTGCCTGGCTGATAATGCCCTTTAAAGCAAAATATTCTGTTTCTTAATAGGCAGTGGTGGAGTTATGTGGAAATTCCTTGAGTGTGCCTAATAATTTAAGAATTGTATTACTATGTAGTAAGATAAAATACAGTTTAAAGCTCTATGTCTTATTTTGTTTTGGTTTTGTCTATCCACCATTACGTCCTCAAAATGTCTTGCCTAGTTATGATTAATAGAAGCCTAATAAACATTATTGGTTTTTCCTCACCAGTTATTCCTCTGGCTTGTAAATAATGTAGTCACTACTAATAACCCCTCATTTATATTTAGCTAGGAAGTAGCCATATAAAAATGCAAAATGCTTTTCTTGTTTCCGTGATAGTATTTCTATTTTAAAAAGATTTTTTCCTCATTTCTTTAATTTTGGTACTATTATGGTATTATTATGGTATATCAAGATTTTGAAGTTCTAATGGGAAAACCGAATCAGCATTTACTTTCTTGCCTTTTTTTTCTTTCTTTTTTTCGTTTTTGGTGATGGAATCTTGCTCTTTTGCCAGGCTGGAGTGCAGTGGTGTGATCTCGGCTCACTGCAACCTCCTGCCTCCCGGGTTCCAGTGATTCCTCTGCCTCAGCCTCCTGAGTAACTGGGACTGCAGGCGTGCGCCACCACACCCAGCTAGTTTTTTGTATTTTAATAAAAACGGGGCTTCACTATGTTGGCCAGGACGGTCTTGCTCTCCTGACCTCGTGATCCACCCACCTTGGCCTCCCAAAATGCTGAGATTACAGGCGTGAGCCACCGTGCCCTGCCACTTTCTTTTAAAATGAGATCCCTGCCTCTCCTTGACCCTGATGATCTTGGAGCAGCTCCACATTCACCTTTCATCCATCCCCTTACACTTTTCAGTGTATTTGCTGTTTGACTTCTCAAAAGATATCTCTTGCTTTGGGTCACTTATGCCCCTTTACAAGAAATTGGAGACGTTTAGCGATTCTTCTTCAAAACGAGAGTTCTGGCAGAAAAAGGAGAAGGCTTTGTTGCCCCCCTCAGATCTGTTATACTATTCATGCATAGTAAATGATCTGAAAGTCTCCAGTGTGGTTACAAGTGTACATATCCTGGGTATCCTGGGAGCCACAGAATTTAATCCAGAACTGCAAGTGATTTGGGAGGTCTCTTGGCAGTATGGTTAGGTGTTCATTTACTCTATGGCCAAGAAAGATTGAGAAAAGCCACAATCACAGGCAATCCAGGCTCTATTTTAAGTACTGCACACTTGAGTGTAAGGGGATATCAGAAAGGAGAGAAATTGCTAGAATAGTGGTATCCTAGCCTTAATAACAGAATCATGTCTCATCTCTTGCTGCAGGGTTGGGAATAGATACAATTTTATCAACAACACCTGTATACATGACTTAACTGTTCACATAATTCCCAGCTACCTTTGGTTGTGTGGGTGTAAGGGAAAATGAAACAAACTTCTTGTATGACAGGAACTCACAATTTCTTTTTTACATACATTTTGTATTCTGGTTTTACCCTTTTCTTTCAACATTTTGGTGTTTCAGTCTTCAGATGAATTTATGGGAAGCGTGTGGTGGAGTCAGAGGAGAGAATGTGGAACTAGGAGCCGTGTCACTGACCTAACTTTTGCTTTACTGATCATCGTCTGTGTAACTTTAGGCAAGTTAAGGAAACTGTTCTTGGATTCCTGTTTTCTTATTTATAAAACGAAAAGTTTGGACTGGACGTGAGAATTCCTGCCTTTAGTGCCAAGCAAATGATCAAAATGTGTGATGGAGTCAGTGGAAGACACTAGGGAAATGATGAGGCTTATGGCCAAATTGGGCAGTTTCTGCTTTTTTTTTTTTTTTTTTTTTTTTTGAGGTGGAGTCTCTCTCTGTTGCCAGGCTGGAGCGCAGTGGCGCAATCTCAGCTTACTGCAACCTCCACCTCCTGGCTTCAAGCAAATATCTTGTCTCAGCCTCCTGCGTAGCTGGGATTGCAGGCGTGTGCCACCACACCCAGTTAATTTTTGTATTTTTAGTAGAGACGGGGTTTCACCATGTTGGCCAGGCTGGTCTTGATCTCTTGATCTCATGATCCGCCTGCCTCAGCCTCCCAAAGTCCTGGGATTACAGGCGTGAGCCACCACACCTGGCCAGTTTCTGCTTTTTCTAAAAACATTTTCTTCTCTTGCTCCCTCCCTCTTTGCTTCCTTTATTTCTCTCTTTTTCCCTCTTTTCTCCCAAGAAGGAAGCCAAGCAAAACACACCCAGAGCCTGATTCCCCTTTAGACACCACTCTCTGACCCTCGGGTCATTAATGTTCCTTCCGTCAACACTTGGCTGGGCCAGATGAATGATAAGCGCTGTGTTTTTGTCTTATGGAAATGAGGGTAAGGAGTTGAACCAGGTACATAGAAAGCGAGAGGAACGAATATGTAAAAAAAAATACATAATCTCCGGACGGGCTTTGTCTTTATGAATTGATCTAGTTCCAGAAAACCAGAGTTAAGATTGACTTTCTATGTTTTACTTATATACGATTAGCACATCTATCCAAATCCTGCAAAGTGTCCTTCCCCTGCCAGGGAAGGACTCAGAATCGTAGAAGGGCTGTGTTAATCTTACTAGCCAATAATTTGGTCAGTGTATTGGCCAGCAGTGATGTCATCTGGATCTTTGGCTGACTTAAGAAAACATGTGTGTAACTCAAATAAATGTTCCTGTTTTCTCATAAAACTTGTACTTTTTTTTCCTTCCTTTTTGCTTTTCTCATGTTTTCTGGATTTTTAAATATTCTTTGCTGTAGACACTATATATATGAATATACACACATAAACATAAGGTTTTTTTTGCTGATAATATTCAAATTATACATATTCATTTTTTGTTTTATATACTCATGTGGCTTTTCTTTATTCTTTTGAGACGGGTTCTTATTCTGTCAGCTAGGCTGGAGTGCAGTGGCGTGATCTTGGCTCACTGCAACCTCCGCCTCTGGAGTTCAAGTGATTCTCCTGCCTCAGCCTCCCAGGTAGCTATAATTACAGGCGCCACACCACACTCAGCTGATCTTTAGGACAGACAGGTTTTCAACATGTTCCCCAGGCTAGTCTTGAACTCCTGGCCTCAAGTGACCTACCTTGGCCTCTCAAATTGCTGGGATCACAGGTGTGAGCCACTGCGTCTGGCTTTCTTAGTACTTTTAACTTTTATGATCTTTTATTTTACTAGAATTAAAAAGTACAGTCTCAATTTTTCTTTCCTCTACTAATGAGATAAAATAGGCAAAATACAGGATTTAGCAATCAGAAAAAAAATGAGTGTTTTATAAGTAAATAGTCATCCCTGGAATAACCTAAATCCAAGCTATGGTTCAGTGTTACGAGATTGTAAGGATACTTTTTCGTGTTCTTTGTCAGAAATAGGTATTGAGATACTGGGAGTACTGGGAGTAATAATATTCTGTCTTGGGATGTTTAAAGACTTATGCTCTGATCACATCACCAGTTTGTGCTAAGGTTTTCACTGTTTTACTTCTTCTCAGAATCCAAAAGTATAGAAGGTATCTAGAAATGCCATTTGTGCACTTGCTAAAGCAACCCAGATGATAGTCGAATTTCATCAGAGCCCACTGGATATTTAAAGGAATGGCCTTAGGGCAAGTCTTGCTTTTAGGCCCTGAAACAAAATTAAGCTAAATATGAATTCTGAGCTCATGTTTTTGATGGACATAACACCTATTCCTGACACATGGATCGGATGTGTCCTATCATGGCACTGTCTGTCTCAGGTTGTGTCCTCCCCACCACCACTCTTGTGGCACAATAGTTCACGGTCACACGGTCACACTCATTTTCCATCAAGAAGAGGCAACACTTACAATGTAGTAATGTGGTCAGTGTGATAGCAAGTCTCTCCTCAAGACGGTAAACTGTCTTGTTTTATTGATCTCATTTTATTGATTTTTTTTCTTATTGTCACAATTGGGGGTGGAGATGAGTGCTGCTGGCATCTAGTTGGCAGAAACCAGCAATGCTGCTACTCTTGCATGACACAGCCCCTTCCAAAAAAGAATGATTAGGTTCAAAATGTCAGTAGTCCTCAGGCTGAGAAATCACGATCTAGAAGTACAGGCTTTGCTTGTAGCCCTTGCTCTGCAAGAATTCTTTCACTCTATGACCTAATGCTCTAACATAAGAATGGGCTGCCTTCAGCCAGCCTCATTGAAACCTTTCAACTTTGCAAACGGTTTGAGACTATTAACTATAACTTCCCTATATTTCCCTAATATTTTGCCAGCCACCCTGAGTGAATCCCAACAGGCTTTGCTTGTAGTCCTTGCTCTGCAACAATCATACTTTGCAGTAATTACAGGTAAGGATATACAGACTGTATTTGCTGGTGATTTTACCTGTGTTCTTCTGCCAGCCTGACTAGGATTACTTCTTTTATCAGTGGAAAGTGACAAGTGAATCGGTCCTCTCAGTTGGTGCCAAAGAAATACCAGATGTATCCCTCAGACTGCATATAGCCTATCTCCTGGATTTGCCAACACCCACATATCTTTAATGATCTTCCAGACATTGCTTTCTTAAGATGTTTGCATTCTTTGTCAGATCATCTTTTACTCCTGGTGCCAACCACTTCAGCATTTTTTCAGTTATTAGAGTCTTAGGATAGTATTTTCTTTGAGACTTAAAAAAATATTTTACATAGTACTTAAAATCTCTTTCACAGTTGTAATTGCCTTTCACAAAGCTGGCTTTGTCTGATTTTTGGATTTTGCTGTTTATATCTTGGTTGTGCTACCTGTTGGTCCCCTAGTAAACGGTGATAGCAATCTTCTGAGCTGGGCTGAGGCCCAGTCAAGTGTGGACAGACAGATGTATCTCTTATCTCACTGTGGTTTCATTTTTCTGCATGTCTGCCCTAATCTAAGCTTGTGCTGGGAGCTGCAGTGCATCTCGTGTCTCAGCCTAGGGAGGAATGGTTCATTGCCTATTTTCTCTGAGACAGCTGGGCGCTTCACAGGGAGTGGTCCCCCCTCCCTGTCACCAGGGCAATTCTCTTTCACATCTCCCAGGACAGATGGAGAATGAAGAAATTAATAATTCACAGTGTGTATGTAAATGGTGATTCTTCCTAGACTGAGATGTACTTGTGTTTGTTCAAAAGCATCTTGATAAAGAGAGACCCACTGGTGAACTAAGAGTTAGAACTTAGGAAGTAGGGAAGGGAAACTGTACTAAGAAAATGGACAAGACAGACTGAAATTTGTCAGCAGTCATTAGCTCAGGTACCTTTTAAGTGCTCATTGTACTGATTGATGTTTGGATAGTGCATTAGCAGAAATATTATTTACTTGCACTTATGTTCACGTGATCTGTAGGACTCAGGGGTCCTGTTTGTGTTTGTAGTCATAGTTAAGTTTATAGTCAGTTCCTGGTTGCTGGTGGGGGAAAAGAAATCAGGATGCATTGTGAAATACCCTTACTGTCCTCTCAGGGGAGAAGAGGAAATGAGTGTGTTCTTGCTTTCTTGGTTAAAAACAGATAAAGCTGTGTCCCATTAGCAATTGGATAGGAAACTATAACTGGAACCTTCTGTTTAATCTGGTTTCCTGAAATGTAAAGAGCAGATAACCACATCTAGGGAGTAGTCTTTTTATTTTTTATTTTTTACTTTTTTTTTTTTTTTTTGGAAAGAAAGAAAAAGAGGAAAGAAAGTGAGAGTGAAAGAAAGAAAAAAAAGAATGTAAGAGAGAAAGAAAGAGGAAGAGAAAGAGAGAGAGAGAATGGGATTCTTGTTCTATTGCCCAGGCTAGAATGTAGTCTAAAAATGGGTATTAAAAACCTCTTTTATGCCAATAATTGTGCTTAACAATG
>CAUYLG010009887.1:0-29325 GCA_963573385.1 Cacajao melanocephalus
CTGTTTTGTCTGAAATCAGAATAGCAACCTCTGCTATTTTCTGTTTTCCATTTGTTTGGTAGATTTCTCTCCATCCCTTTACTTTGAGCCTATGGGTGTCACTGCCTATGAGATGTCTCTTAAAGACAGCATAACATTGGTTCTTGCCTCTTTATCCAACTTGCTACTCTGTGCCTCTGAATTAGGGCATTTTGCCAATTTACATTCAAGGTTAGTATTGATATGTGCTGATTTGATCCTGTCATAATGTTGTTAGCTGGTTATCATGCAGACTTGTTTGTGTGGTCGCTTTATTGTGTCACTGGCCTATGTACTTGAGTGTGCTTTTGTAGTGGCTGGTAATGCTCTAACCTTTCCATATTTAGGATTCTCTTTGGGACTTCTTATAAGGCAGATCTAGTGGGAATGAAATCCCTTAGCATTTGCTTGTCTGAAAAGGATCTTATTTCTCCTTGTAGTGGCTGGTAACAGTCTATCCTTTCCATAATTAGGACTCTCTTCAGGATCTCTTGTAAGGCAGGTCTGGTGATAATGAAATCCCTTATTTATTTGTCTGAAAAGGATCTAATTTCTCCTTTGCTTATAAAGCTTAGTTTGGCTGGACATGAAACTCTTGGCTGAAAATTCTTTTCATTAAGAATGCTGAATATAGGCTCCCAATGTCTTCTGATTTGTAGGGTTTCTTCTGAAAGGTCTCCTGTTACCCTGATGGGTTTCTCTTTGTAGGTGATGTGCCGTTTCTCTCTAGCTGTCTTTAATATTTCTTATTTTACTTTGACCTTGGAGAATCTGATAACTATGCGTCTTCGGGATGGTCTTCTTGTGTAGTTCTTTGCAAAGGTTCTCTGCATTTCCTGAATTTGAATGTTGGTCTCCCTAGGAAGGTTGGGGAAATTTTTATGAAAGATAACTTAAAATGTATTTTCCAAGCTACTTGCTTTCTTTCCCTTTCAGGGACATCAATCCATATTTTTCTGAGGTTGTTTTCATTTTACTTTATTTTTTTTCTTTATTATTGTCTGATTGAGTTATTTCAGATAGCTGTTCTTCAAGTTCTGAGATTTTTTTCCTCAGCTTGGTTGATACTACTGTTAACACTTTTGATTGTATTCTGAAATTCTTGAAGTGAGTTGTCCAGCTCTATCATAAGTTTGGTTCTTTGTTAAAATGGCATTTTCATATTTCATATCCTATATCATTTCATTGTATTCCTTAGAATCCCTGGATTAAGTTTCAACTTTCTCCTGAATCTCAGACATCTTTGTTCCTATTCATATTCTAAATTCTATTTCTGTCATTGCAGCCTGGTTAAGAACCATTGCTGGGGAACTAGTGTGGGTGTCTAGAGGTAAGAAGACACTCTGGCTTTTTGAGTTGCCAAGTTCTTGTGCTGGTTCTTTCTCTTCTGTGTGGTCTCATGTTCCTGCAACCTTTGAGGTTGCTGTCCTTTGGATGGTGGGGGATTTTCTTGTTTTGTTTTTTTCTTTTATATCCACTGATGTCCTTGGGGTTTTGACTGTGACATAAAGTGGGGTCCATCGACTGGCTTCATTTCAAGTAGATTTGGAGAGGGCCAAGGCTCAGCTCAACACTCCCACACTGTACACTCTAACTCTGAGGGGCTTGTATAGGGTTTCTGGCTTTGTTCTCTGGTCCCTCAAAGTTGGGAACCTGCTGTGTTAAAAGGGCCAAAGTGTTCCTGGTCTGATGGCCACAATACTCCAATGAGTGGTGCCAACCAAAGCACTTCATCAGGCAGTGGCAATGTGATTCATGTTTGTTTGCATGTGCCAGCAGCAACGGTAGTGCAGCAGGGTTCACCCTTGTTGGCTGGGGTGGGGCACTGGCAGACCAGAAACTGCCAGCCTCCATGTGCACATTCAAAGTGGCAGCAGTGGCACTATGGATGGGAAGGGTCACTGGCATCTGTGTGTGCATTCACACTGGTGGCAGTGTTGGCACAGCAGTGGGTTGCTAGCTGGGGTAGGGCTGGCAAACTCCTTGTGCATGTTCACACTAGTGGCAATGGCAGTGGGAGGCAGGGCTACTGGCCTCCCTAGTGCATTCACACCAGAAATGGCATCACTGCAACATAGCAGCAGGTGGAGGATGGGTATGTTCACACGGGCAGCAATGGTACAGCGGGGTGCACAAACACCACAGCACCAGTATGGAAGGACAGGGTTCATCCATGCACATATGCTGATATAGCAATACGGGGATGGCCATGGGTGAGTGCCTGCTGGTAAAGCAGCATCAGGGAGGCTGCAGTAGAGGGAGAGTGTGAGTTGGCGGGCACATGTTGGTGGGGGCCACTCTGCTGGAGCTCTCTGACAATCTGGCACAGTCTGCCAGTGCAGGAGCAATAATGAGGTCCCTGGGGAGGTATCCTGGTTGGGCATCTGAGACTGCACTGTAAGCAGGCAAAGCCAGGCTATGGCCCCAATAGACAGGAGAGTTCGGGTCAGACTAGTCCATCTGCTCTGTTCAGGCTCAACAATTCTTTTAAGGCTAGAGTCTCCTAGAGGAACATGATCAGCCTTAGTGAATAGGCATCCCCAGCCATGCTCTGCTGCAGACATTCCCGCATCAAAACTCTCTGAGCTCCGTACAGGCTGGAGTTCTGCCCCAACTGCCTCTCTAAGCAGCTCTCTCTGCCAGCTCAAGTGCAGGGCTTTTGGGGGCTTCTGCTGCCAGGATTCCAGAGGTCCAAGGCAAGAGCAGCTCATTCCTTGCTTGCTTAACTCACCCATTCCCCAGGAGTCATTAGGAGCCAGGAAGAAGACCCAGTGCATGGCAGCGCCAGGCAGGGTTCCCAGCTTCCTCCCCTTTCAGCCCAGTGTCTCTGTCCTCCCTCTGTTCCCTCTCAATACCTTTCCTCTGAAGATCTACTTGGAATGTGCCAATCTGCCCAATGTACTAGTCCCCTGGTGGCAGATATTCTTTCTAGCTGCATCTAGTCGGCCATCATTTTCCACATTTATTGATTTGCTTATCTTGAGCAATCCTTGCATCCCAACAATAAACCCTTGGTCATGGTGCCTGATCATTTAATGTGCTGTTGAACTTGGTTTGCTAGTATTCTGTCAAGGACACTGCCATTGGAAACAGATTTTAATTTCACCAAGGATGCCATAAATATTTCACAATTATTTTTACCTACATCTCTCTAACATTCAGCAAGTAAAAAATTTATACCTATCCCCTTTTAAAATAATAGCTTGGCACACGTTTACTTCTCCCTTTCCAAGTCATTTTGGTTTTCTTTTAGATAATCTTGAGACGCTGAGGCAGAGAGCGGTTTTACACTTTTTTAACTTACACACTTTCCAAGATTTTCTTCTTATATTTGCACTGTTTATATTGTGTACACAATAAATATTTAAATTCAGATCTATTTTAGTTAATTTTGGCATGAACCAGTACTTTTCATTCTTGATTATTTTTTTGTCTGATTTGATCTTTTGCTTATCTTTAGGTTGATTAAAGTCCATCATCCAGTAATTTTACTTTTCAAAAAGAATATCCTAGTGATATTTCTTCTGAGGCTTTGTACATCCAATAATGTCATTCTGTTGCCTTTACACATGAATGAAATTGTAGGTAGAAGATTCTTAGGTCACAACATTTTGACCTAAAACACAGCATATGTTAGTTTCGCTATTCTCTTACAATAGTTGGATTTGCAAAAAAGAAGACTAAAGTCATCTAAACTTTCTTCTCCCCTCCCCCTGGTCTGGACATTTATAAAAATCATTCTCTTTGTACTGTAATTCAAACGTTTCCTATCTTGCATTGATTTTTAGTTGATAAAGAGTGAAATCTTTAAAATTACATACACAGACCTTCTGAAAAGTTCTCTCATATCTTTCATTATTTTTGTGTTAATTGATTCTGAGCCTTCCTTCAGAAATATCAATTGTGGTATACTGGTTTTCTATTTTCTGCCTTTTGGATTGTGTTTTTAGTTTTTACCTGTTTTCCAGATAGTTATGGGTGACATAAATAAACACCAGAAAAGTGAGAAATCATTGCATACAGAGCTTGACAAAAGAGAAGGATCACTACTTTGGTGGGTTTAAAAAAAAAAAAACAAAAACTTTTTTTGTACACAAAAGAAAATTAAAGGAGAAACAACCTAAAAAGAGATAATGCTATTGCCAACCTTTCCTTTTTTAATGTATAAATGGTAGTAAGCAACAAATGATTTGCTTGTAATCCTTTCCCCACTATAAATTGTTAATACCAAAAAAGAATTTAAAAGTGATGGTAATGAAAACACAAACCAGATAGTCAAGGATACATAATATATTCTCAAACATGAGAATTTGCTATAAATAATTGATTTAAGTAGCCATAACCACATTTACTGAATATTCACCAAAGAAAATTTCTGCTCCCTTGTATCCCAAGAATTTAGGTAATCACGAAAGGAATATTGTATAAAGAAGAAAGAGACTGTGCTATATAGCAAAACTAGATATACTATAGCAGACACCATAGATAGTAAAGTGCAAAGAGGAAATACTGACCCAAACACTGACTAGCTGAATAACTCCACAATGTCTCTTAACTGCTATGACCTCTGCTCCCAATATGAAAAATACAGGGGATTAGGTTGCATAACTTCTACAAATCTTTTCAATGCACAATTTCATGTTTTAGAACATCACCAAAGACACACGTACTTTTAAAAATCATGTCAGTAGTAGTTGAAAATATTATCCAATATGTTAAATATAAAGTTGTGACTATTTTAAACATGATTAAAAGAAGTGCACGTGATTGCTACGCATCGGAATAACTATATTTTAAGGATTGTGAACTCCATTAGACTTCGTATGTCATTTGTTAAACAGTTCCATCAGAATGATTTTAAGTAGATACTTCAGTACAGTTTAGAATATTGATGCTTAACATATGTCTGATGAACTTCTCTAGGTAAACAGCACCATCTTTTACTCTCTGGTGACTGTTTGGAAAACAAGCAGTAGGTTATTTGTAGGAGGCAGGTGTTTCCTTGCTAGTAAAATCATTTAGTCTAACCATTTCCTGATTTAACAGATTAGGACACTTCATCAAACAATGACATTTCAGTTTACTACTTATTATTTGTTTGATGTTCAAAGATCTTAAGAGCAGGCAATAGCCACTAGAGATCAATTAAGACCATTATATAATATGTGTTGCTTAAATTAGGGATAGCATCTGATGTTTTTTTCTTTAACCTCAAAGACAAGTTAGAATCCTATGCTCCCCCCTTCCTGCTGCTATCTCATAGGAATGAGAAAATCATGTCATTCAGATGGTATTTCCTCCTCCTGAACAGATATTTAGAACTAAGTTTTATACCAAAAGTTATTGAATGTGCACACCTGTAACACTGTCTAATGAAAAAAAGCCCTATACATCCCATTTAGCTCTACCATTACACAGTCCAGGGCTAAGGAAGATTTATGTCAGTTCTCTGAGCTATCAAAAAGGATATTCCCTGAGAGGGATATAAGACATCAAAACTTCAAGGCTTGAGAGCACAGCAGGTTTAATAAAGAAAGAACAGATGTCAATGTAAAAGTGGGAGATGATGAAATTAATTGTAAAATAAAAAGGGGCATGCTGAGCAACATTTTCTTCCAATGTAAATAATGTTAGGAACATATGCAATATGAACAATGGCTATTTTTCCTTTAAAGATTGCTATTATTTTAAACAAATTTTATTTACAGTGAAAACAATTAATACACTTTAACTTGTAATGTTATTAAAAAGCTAGGCCAATTGATACTGCATGGAAAGGGAATCACTGTAGTTATGATACCTAATAAAAAGGATTTAAGTCTGCTCCTTGAAGTGAAATAGAATAGGAATGGTCAGCAGGCTACTGGATACAGATGAACTGAGCTCTAACATTCCCCTTCTAGTGCACATTCACCAGGGAAGAGACTGATAGCAGAAACCTTAGTTTACTTAGAGGCTAAATACCCAAGAAAAGATAATCGTAGAAGAAAGATTTCCTTTCTAGGTCCATCTCTATGTGTAACAGTCTTCAGTAAGATGTAATGAAGTTGGGGATAGAATAACTCATTTTACAATTAGTCAGTGTATCCCTTTCTCCTCACCACAGCCCATCTGTCTCACAGGTACATACACACCAGGATATTAGAAAGAGGGCTTACCAAACTGCAACAAAGCAGAAAGCCACGACATTCTTCTGTAATGGATGGACAGCCAGTGATCTGCCCTAAGAATGAACAATGGACTAACAAGTACACCTAGAGGATACAGATGCCTTATACAGGAAGCAAGGCTTATGAAAATGTATGTCCATTTCATATGAAATATTCATATGAAATGAATCCAAAATAATCTAGTATTGAGCTGCATTGAAACTTTAACAATAAGGAAATGTACTATAATTTTAAAGAGCACACATGCAGGTCATTACATGTCACTAGAAACACTTTTCCAAATGACAGAAACAGATTTCTTCCCATACATTAAGCTCATGGAGGGCAGAATTTATGCCTAATTCATCCTCAATCCTGCCCCAGTACCTAATATAATACCTTCCCCAATATAACCATTTAATGGATATCTGCTGAGTGACTATATGAATAAATAAGATGTGGTATTACAAAGGGGTTTTAAGATTTTGTGATATAAACCATATTTAATTTTAATTTGTATATATTCTAATTAGTTGAAAGATTAACTTTTTTCATTTTCTATTATTTTTGTATTTTACAAGTAGATTGATTTGATGGTAAAACAGCATATAGTGACAAAAGCAGCAACAAAACCTTTGCCATTTAACTACTCTTTTACTTTCTACATCTTATAGCAAAAAAACATTTTAGAAACTCGTTTCATAGTCAGAAATCTATAGAACTCTATTTGTTTTTCCCAAGATGGTGGATCAGAGGCCTTTCCAACATGCCTCATCTACTTGGAAGAATTTCTTCCAGGAAGGAAATGAAAAATCAATAGAAAGTGAAAGAAACTGTCAGATACTAGGGAAGAGAAGTGAGCAGGGAGGCTGTGGCTAGGTCTGGTTGAGAACTGAGTTAAGCTCCAATATAGGAGATGCGGAGAGAATGTCCCTCTGCAATCTACCTTTCTATTGGGGAACTGTGCAAGCTAGGCCACGGGGGAACACCCCGTCCCTCCTAAGTCCTAGATCTAACTAGGAGAGAGGCCAGAAGAGTGTGAAAAGGAATAATACCAGGAAATACCCCAGGCATTGTTCCAGACCTGGGACCCAATAGGACAATGCCATTCTTGATTCTAACTCATATCAAGTTTGGCGGGTCCCAGAAACCTAGAAGTGGTGGCAGCACCAGTATTAGTCTTGGGCCAGGATTTGGAGTGCTGGGTCTGGAGCAGGGGAAGAGCCCCCACAGCCAGAACTGAGAGGTAAGTGTGGTGTGCACTCCAGCTGTGTGCTAGAATTGGGATGCCCCTCCTTCATAAACCAAAATAGGAGGAGAAATGCTGAAGAGGAATGGTTTTCCTGGGTAGCGAGTTTTGTGACCACAGGCAGCTTTGAAAAACAAAGTAAAAAAAATGCATGTGACATTTCTGAGTGTTCCAACTGGCTCCCTTGCTTGGAATGGTGTGTGAGCCCCTCAGGTCTGAAGAGTAAGAGGTAGGTCCCCTGATCACCTGGAGCAGGCACCTGAGACACCCATCATTTCCCATGCAGAGAACTTGGTGCAGCAGTAGTTGCTCTGTTTCTTGCCCAGCCTTATCTCCAGCCACCTGCTGACTGCCTCTAGACCCCTGTCAGAGCTGGTGCTCATGCCCACTGTTGGGTGATGTGAATGCTGACTTGCCCAGTCTAGCTCTGCCCAGATTTGTCCTCCACTCAGACTGAGCACAGGACACAGCCCACTGAATGTTCCATCGTTCAGCCATTGTCTGGGCAATGAAGTACATCTCATGGTTAACAAAGATCAAGCATAAACTTTATTCCTACAAGAGCAGCTGGCTTTTACCTACAAGTGCCACCTACTCGTCTGGAGGTTAACCTACAAACCCCATAGTAAATCAGCTGACACAAATGCATAGCGCTTGGGAATAACCTAACATTCCCATGCCCTTTGCTACCACAATCATCAATGCCACTGTGGCTTCTCAGGAGGCTGTGAGCCTGCTTACCTTCTAGGTACACCACTACTACAAACAGCATTTGAGAAAGCCACCACACCAAGTCTATTTATAACCAAGGAAATCCTACAAAGTCTTAACATGCCCAGAAGTAAACAGCTCTACTCAACATACTTCATAGTTATGTCCTCAAAGAAAAAAAGTTACATTTGAATAAAATTCAAAAATAAGAAGTTACTATTTCTCCAGATGTGAAGAAATCATCATAATAATACCAAAAGTATGAAAAAGCAGGGTGTTACGGCACCCACAAAAGAACACCGTAATTTTCTAGCAATGAATCTGAATCAAAATAACATTTTTGAAATGTCAGATAAAGAATTCAATATATTGATTTTAAAGAGATTCAATGAGATAAAGGAGTATTCTGAAAACCAACACAAAGACATCAGAAAATCAATTCAGGATATAAATTTTAAAAACTTGCCAATGAGATAGATATTTTAGAAAAAACAATTTCTGGAAATGCAAAAATGAAGAAATTATAAAATACAGTTGAAAGCTTCAACAATTCACTAGACCAAGCAGAAATGAAAATGCTCAGAACTTGAAGACAGGACTTTTGAATTAATCCAGTTAAACAAAAATAAAGAAAAAATAAATTTAAAAAGAATGAACAAAGCCTTGTAGAAGTATGGGACTACATAAAGCAACTGATTGTTACTAATGACTAGCATTCCTGAAAGAGAAGAAAAAGCAAGTTAAGAAAACCTACTTAAGGAAATAATTGACAAAACTTCTGTAGTCTAGCAAGAGATTTAAACATCCACATACAAGAAGTGCAACAAACACTAGAAAAAGATATTGCAAGATGCAATGCACCATAAGAAATAGTCATCAGACGTTGTCTAAAGTCAATATGAAGGAAAAATCCTAGAATATCAAAAGTGTCTAGTCACCTATAAAGAAAAATCCATCAGACTGACGTCAGAATTCTCAGCAGAAACCTTACAGAACAGAAGAGATTGGGATCCTATCTTCAGATTGCTTAAAAAGAAACTATCAACCACAAATTTTATATCCTGACATAATAAACTTCATAAACAAAAGAAAAATAAAATATTTCCCAGACAAGCAAATTCTAAGAGAATTTGTCACTGTTAGGCTGGTTCTATAATAAATGTTCAAAGGAGTTCTAAACATGTAAACGAAATGTCAGTATAAAAACACATTTAAGTATAAAACTCACAGGTCTTACAAAGCAATTACACAAAGGAGGAAGAGAAAGAAATTAAATGGCAACATGACAAAACTCTACCAACCCACAAAGACAGAGAAAGAAGAAACAAAGAATTTATGAAACAACTAGATAACAACATTACAACAAGAAGAAAACCTCACGTATCAATATTAACCTCGAATGCAAATGAGTGAATGCTCTACTGCAAAATCGAGGCATGAACAACAACAAGAAAAAGTACAGACCAATATCCCTGATGAACATATATGCAAAAATCCTCGATGAAATACCAAGAAATCAAGTCCAACAGCACATCAAAAAGAGAATACATCATGATCAAGTGGGTTTTATTTCAGGGAGGCAAGGATGATTCAACATATGCAAATCAATAAATGTGATTCATCATATACACTGAATTAATGGTGTAAACCATATGACCTTCTCAATAGATGTAGAAAAAGCTTTGATAAAATTGTCCATACCCTGATGATAAAAACCTCAACAAACTAGGCATACAAGGAGTACACCTCAAAATAATAAAGGACGTGTATGGTAAACATCATGCAAAACAGGAAAAAGCTGAAAGCAATCCCTCTAAGAACTGGAACAAGACAATAATGCTCATTTTCACCATGCTTATTCAACATGGAACTAGAAGTCCTAGCCTGAGTATTCAAGGAAATAAAAGCCATCCAAATAGAAAAAAAGGAAGTCAAATTATCTCAGTTATTGATAATACGATCATATACCTAAAAAACTCTAAAGATTTCTCCCCCTCAAAAAACCTCTTAGATTTGATAACTGAATTCAGTAAACGTTAGGATACAAAATTAATGTATGAAAATCAGTAGCATTTCTATGCATTAAAAACAAGATGAGAACCAAATCAAGAAGCAATCCCATTTATAATAGTTACATAAAAAATAAAATACCAAAGAATATATTTAACCAAGGACGTAAAAGGAAGCAAAGCAACAAAACACTGATTAAAGAAGTTGTAGATGACACAAATGGAAAAACATCTCATGTTCACGAGTTTGAAGAAGTGATATTGTTAAAATGACCATACTGCACAAAGCAATCTAAGATTGAATGCAATCCCTACAAAAATACCAGTATCATTTTTCACACATTTAGAATAAACAATCCTCAAATTCATATGGCATTAAAAAGAGCCAGAATAGTCAAAGCAAAAAGAACAACACTGGGAACATAACATTATCTCACCTCAAATTATACTACAAGGTTATAGTAATAAAAACAGCATGGAACTAGAATAAAAATAGATCAGTGGAACAGAATACAGAACTCAGAAACAACACCACATAACTGCAGCCAAATGATATTTGACAAAGTCAACAATACGGGGGAAAGGACACCCTTTTTAATAAATGGTGCTCAGAAAATTGAATTGCCATATGCAGAAGAATGAAACTGAATCCCTCTCCCTCACCATATATAAAAATCAACTCAAGATGGATCAAAGAATTAAATGTAGGACTCAAAACTATACAAATACTAGAAGAAAACCTAAGGAAAAGCCTTCTGGACATTGGTCTAAACAAAGAATTCATGACTAAGACCTCAAAAGCACAAGCAACAAAAACAGACAAATAGAACTTTAAACTAAACTAAAAAGCCTCTGGGAAGCAAAGGAAAAAAATCAGTAGAGTAGAAAGACAACCTGCAGAATAGGACAACATATTTGCAAACTATGTATCTGACCTGGGGACTGATATCCAGAATTTACAAGGAATTCAAACAACTCAACAACAATAGCAGCAACAAAATAATAATAATAATAATAATAATAATAATAATCCCATTAAAAAGTTGGCAAAGGACATGAGTAGACATTTTTTTTTAAAAAAAAGACATATATAAGGCCAAAAGGCCTATGAAAAAAATGCTTAACATCACTAAACATTAGAGAAGTGCATATTAAAACCAAATGAGATAGCATCTTATTGGAGTCAGAATGGCTATTATCAACAAATAAAAAGATAACAGATGTTGGTGAGGATTCAGAGAAAAGAAACACTAACACACTGCTGATGGGAATGTAAATTAGTATAACCTCTAGGGAAAACAGTATGGAGACTTCTCAAAGAACTAAAAATAAAACTACCATCTGATCCAGCAATTCCACTACTGGGTGTCTACCAAAAGGAAAAGTTCATTACTCATAGGTTTCTCACAGCATTATTCACAATAGCAAAGATATGGAATCAACTTAACTGTCCATAAATGGATGACTGAATAAAGAAAATGTGGCATATACATACACACATGCATATACATATATAGATATATATAGAACACACACACACACACACACACCATTTGTATGTACATTATCTTCAATGAAACAACTCAGAAAGGCAAAGTCAAATGCCACATGTTCTCATTTATAAGTGGAAGCCATTCAATGGATACACATGAACATAGAGTATGGAATGATAAGCACTGAAGACTTGGAAGGGTGGGAGGTCAGGAAGGGGTGAGGGATGATAAATTACTTAATGGATACAACGTACATTATTTGGGTAATGGTTACACTAAAACCCCAGACTTCATGATTATCCAATATATCTATGTTAAAAAAAAAAAAAACTACGCTTGTACACCTTAAATTTACACAAAATGTTTTTAAATAAATTTATAAAACTCTGCACTTCACTGCCTAAGGTATTAAGTGTGTCAATAACCCCCTAGTTATTACAAGAGGGATACCAACATATGTCAGTTGAAATAGTATTATAAACAACAAGGAACAATTGCTAATCTTTTTCAAGTAGCAGTCAGTCCCTTCATTGTTTTACATTCTTTTTTTAAACGTTTAAAGTTCTCCTTACACATATGATACAACAGAATACCAAATACATCCCATCGATGGTATATTTTTAAACTGTTAGAAAGAAAATATAATTTCAACATATTATAAGAGGTTAAGATAATAATATAGTTGTCCCCTGGCAACCATGGGGAATTGGTGCCAGGGCCCCCTAAGGATACCAAACTCCATGGATGCTCAAGTCCCTTTTATAAAATGGTGTAGTATTTGCATATAACCTGCACACATCCTCCTATATATTTTAATTCATCTCATAATAACTTAAATAATACGTAATCCAATGCTTACACATAACTTCATTCACATGGATGCAACATAGTACTTCGCACACAGCAAATCCAAGTTATGGTTTTTGAATCTTTATGTAATTTTTCTTTTCTGAATATTTTTGATCCATGATTCATTGAATCCACAGATGTGAAATCCATGGATATGAAGGGCCAACTGTACTCTTCATTCATTAAATATAACATGCAAACAGTGTTTTAATGTTGATATAACTAATACTTGAACTGAAGCAGTTGTTTATTATGTAAACAGGAAAAATAAGAAGCAAAATTTAATCAATCGTGAGCTGAAATTCACTTAGAAACAAATTATTCTTAGCAAGGCACGGTGGCTCATGCCTGTAATCCCAGCACTTTGGGAGGCTGAGATGGGCGGATCACTTGAGGCCAGGACTTCAAGACCTGGCCACCATGGTGAAACACCCCTCCACTAAAAATGCACAAATTAATCAGGCATGGTGGTGCACACCTGTAGTCCCAGCTACTTGAGAGGCTGAGGCATGAGAATCCCTTGAACCTGGGAAGCAGAAGCTGCCGTGAGCCAAGATCGCACCACTGCACTCCAGCCTGGATGACAGAAAAAGACTCTGTCTAAAAAAAAAAAAAAGAAAAAGAAAAAGAAACAAATTATCTTTAAAGGTGCAAATGTATGGTTTTCTAAAAATCAGCCCCCATTAATGCCTCATTTGCTATTCTAAATATTTTATAGCTTCCCATAAAACATATTACCTTTTTTTCATAGGTGTGTTTTAAATGACTTTTCTCCATTTGAAACTTGTTTTCTTGATCCTGTGAATGATAAATGTTTATATTTATTATGTTTTAAATTATACTAGAGTCAATAAAATTAGCAATCTAATGAAATCAATCTACTTAATGTCAAACTTTCCTTCAGAGTTTTGCATATTATTAAGTAAGCCCTACAGGTAGAAATATGAGTGGCTTTATATTACAAGGCATAAAATCTTAGTCATCTGAAGACGTTACTATTCTCAAAAGTACTTGTTTTACAATATAAGAAAACCTTTCTGACCCTTAGGATTAAGAGATTGCTTTAAAAATGAGCAAGTGAATCAATATGGAAATGATAAATTTGAAGTTGTATCATATACCAGTCCTTGGTATTTTTTTGATCATGAGAGAAAAGATGCTAAAAGGTGCAAAAGAGAGACAAGGGGAGAAAGAGAGAGGCAGAGAAAGAGATGGAAAGAAAAAGAGAGAAATTATGAAGATTGGCAGATAATTTAAAAGAAGGAAATTATTCTAAAATAATAATATATTAAATACAATTTATTTTTGAAACTAATCTCAAAAGAGATCATTCAAATTCAAATTATTATACTTTATTCTCTACATCTCATTAGCATCTATGTCTGTTTAAATAAAATGTAAATTTATACAATGTGATAAAAGAATCAGAAAATACTGCCTGTATTTGAGTTTTATTTTTTTAATTGACTCTCAATTATACATCTAAATCAAGAAAACTGTGTTTAACCACTGTTCTGTGTAGAAATACAAGACTCACCCTTAGTTGTTGTTTTCTTTGAAGTTCTGTTTCCTGTAACTGCTGTTTTAATTGACAGACATTCTGTTCTAATTCTTCAATCATACTAGATGCCTAGAAGGATTTTAAGAATAAAAAGCAGGATACTGAGTTTTGTACCATATTATACCTTCTGATTGAAAAAAATCCCTTTTTTACCCTTGAAAGTTCAATCAGAATTAAAATTATCTAGAAATCTGAATGAAAAATGTTTTTAAAAGATAGTGGAAAAATTAATCTTTTAAAGTAAAAATATAAATTAAATGCTGCATAGTATTTAATATTATGAAAATGTAACACTGACATAAAAATATAATCTTTTAAAGTAAAAACAGAAATTATATGCTACATAGTATTTATTGTTATGGAAATATCACACACATAAATATAACAGATTTACAGAAAACTTCAAGATTTTAATTATAAAACTAAAGCAGAATCAAGATTTCAAAACAATAATAATGTACATAGTTACTTATAAAATGTAATATTCATAAAACTAAGCATTGGAATTTGTATGTTTCCTCCTTTTAAAACTTTGGCACTTAAAATGATTAGCTTATAGCAGAATTCAGTTTATTAGATATTTGTATTGTGCTACATAGTAGACATTTAGAATTTTAAACATTTTAAATACCAATAAAAATTCTTGAGGTTCCTGTTAATTTAAAAATAAAGTGAAAGAGAGACTAATTTCAAATGCCAAATAATTTCTACTTGGCTATCTATGGCTCTAGGCTGAGTGAATAAATACTTAATGTGGATTATTTACCAACATAAATGATACCTTGGAAGCTGAAAGAGCGTGTTCTTGTTTTAGAAGGTTTATGTCAGCATCATATTTAGTTTGCAACAGTTTCATGTTTTGCTCATGATCATTTACAAGATGTTCCTTCTCTTTATGCAGTGTGTTGCGCCTAAAAGCAAGAGGATAAAATAAACTTCCAATGTATTTAGAACCAATCTCTAAAATGAAATTTTTTAATCAACAAAATCCAAATACATTTCCATTCAAAGTATTAAATAAGTATCCACATTTTTGTCAACTGCTTCTAAACATTCTGCTTATGTTAAAAACAGGTTGGGTACAGTGGCTCATGCCTGAAATTCCAGCACTTTAGGAGGGGCCAAGGCAAGAGGATCACTTCAGAAAAAGAGTTTGAGACCAATCTGGGCCATAGAGTGAGACCCTGTCCCTATAAAAAAATTAAAATAGAAAAATTAGCCAGGCATTGTGGTGCATGAGATGAGGAGGGAGAATCACATGAGCCCAGGAGTTTGAGATACAGTGAGCCATGATCACGCCACTGCAGCCCAGTCTGGGTAACAGAGAGAGACCTTATTTCTATAAATAAAATAACAGCAGTATTTAGTTTAAAACTTCCCAAGGCTAAACGCACAGAGTATAATTAATTTTGGCAGATAACTTATACAGTTAATATCAGTACTTTATAGCTATACCTGATAGATATCTGATTTCAGACAATACCTTGCCTTTACTTCTTGTAATTCACTACACGTTATCTGGTAACATCTTTCAAGTTCCGCTTTTTCTTGAATTAATTTCTGCCTCTGTAAATTACTGTTCTCTGCTTCTCCAGTCAGCTGCTGGACACGGGCCTCCAGTTCTTTGATCATGTGGTTCTGAAAGAACAGATCATGGTTAAGAAAGCCTCTGACTCAGTTGTAACACTTCTGTGTCAGTAAGAAGCTTGAGGAAAATGTACAGTCTATAAGAATAAATAAAACAAAAGTATCATCAACCATGGTAGTAAAAATTAAATCAACCTTGAAATTAACCAAGTCTTTAAAGAATTAACGCTTACTATCACAAAAATAAGAACATCATAGCCAGATACTTTTAGCCTTTTGTTCATTATGAATATGTACTGAGGCTGGTAATAGTCCAGTAAATAAGACAGAGTCCCTATCCTCAGGAAGGTTTCAGCCTCTATGCTTCTTTATACATATACCCATTAGCTGACTACTTACCAGTGTTCTTTGCTTTTCATTTGAAGTTTTCAAAATGTGTTATAATTATGAAAGTAATATAATATTTTAAAAGGAAATCCATAACCCCAAATTGTAACACAAAGCTTCTCACATAAGTGAAACACTTAAAAGTGTACAGGAACATTTAATTAGCTGTAGTGTTAGTGTGCAAAATTTTTATTCCTTTAACATCTTTATGATTTCATAAAATGCACTTCTCCACTGTTCCATAGTATTCAGATTATCACTCAACTAAATCATTTCTCAATTATTTAATACTTATTTAGAATTTTTCCCCTTTGTAGAACTGCAATTTAAAACATGGATAAAGATATTTATCATCTTTTAGATACTTTATCTAAAATTAGGGTAAGGAAGCATTAGCTGAAGGGACAATTAATTTTCAGTTTTAAAATTAAACTTCTAATAAGTGTGAGTAATAAAGATAGATTAATATGATATTGCAGTTAATTATTGTGTTATACTTGTTCTAAGATAACCATTTAAAAAATTCAGTTTAAGCATTAAATAATGTTTCAATCCTGACATCTTTTCTTCATTTCATCCTTTCTTCATTACAATACCAAATATGTATACAAGTTAAATTTTAGTGTTAACAGCTTCCAATCTATAAAAATGGTTTATCTAACTAGCATGATTTACAGATTAACTTCTTTAAATGCATACAATTCTTGACTGAAAAATATCAGATGTTCTGATTTCTTCTTCATGCATCTTATTCACTTTGCCTCTTCATTATTCCTCTGCTTTAGGAGCTCCTTTCAGAAAATAGTTTCAATGTTCTAATATACAATCTAAACACCCTTTGTGTCCTGCATATTCATTGACTAAAAGAAACAAAGAACACATACTTTGCCTTCCAGTTTTAGGTGGTGGAATAAAGATGATTTGTATTCCTTCTTTTCTTGGAAACCCAGAAACAAACAAGATGAACTAGAAATAGAAATGCAAATTCCATCCTAATAAACCCTAGAAGAGGATATTCTACTATTGGCTATAAAGGAGTACCTTGCAGCAGATCACACTCCCAGTGATAACAACTGAAAAACCCAGACAGATTTTTTTTTTTTGAGACACGGTCTCACTTTGTTACCCAGACTGGAACACAGCAGAGTGATACTGGCTCATTATAGCCTCAACCTCCCAGGCTCAGGTGATCCTCCCACCTCAGCTACCTGAGCAGCTGGGACTACAGGTACATGCCACCACAACTGGATAATTTGTGTATCTTTTTTTGGTAGCAGTGTGTCTCACTATGTTGGCCAGGTGGTCTCAAACCCCTGACCTCACACCATCCACCCTCCTCGGCCTCCCAAAGTGCTAGGATTACAAGCATGCACCATCAGGAGCAGTGAAAGATTTAATTTGTAGGAAGGCACTTGAGAACTTCTAAGGCAGTTTGGAAACCTCAAAAAGATGAGGCATCATGCTGTAAGCTGCTTTTACCCTACAGGTATTTTCCAACGTTGGAGGATGAGGGTGGGGCAAGGAAACAAGGGTGGATGGTGGCCGAGGCAGCCAGGACTTAAGGAACCTCCCTCAGAAAAACAACACACAGAGAAGTGGGCACCATACCAGCAGTTTTCTCCTCAAGAGAATTTGTCAAATCTTTTTCTTTTTCTTTTTGGAGATGGAGTCACACTCTGTTGCCTAGGCTGGATCTCAGCTCACTGCAACCTCCACCTCCTGGGTTCAAGCGATTCTCCTGCCTCAGCCACCTAAGCAGTTGGAATTGCAGGTGCACACCACCACACCCGGCTAATTTTTGTATTTTTAGTAGACATGGGGTTTCACCACGTTTGCCGGGCTGGTCTTCAACTCCTGACCTCATGTGATCTGCCTGCTTTGGCTTCCCAAAGTCCTGGCATTACAAGTGTGAGCCACCACGCTTGGCCGAATTTGTCATATTCTTAGCATTCATAGGGCAGGAAACCAAGAAACCAAGTGAAAAAAACTCAGAAAAGCACACTGGAGTTTTCTGCAGTATCACTGTACTTAGGAGTAAAATAGACTGTCCAAGGAGAAGAGCCCCTGGTATTAACATCACAGGCTTTCGGTTGAGACCTGTATTGAAGACTACCACTAGGAGGAGAAGTTAGTCAAAAGTAGGCCAAAGATTACAAAGACTGCAACCCAGCCTTGAGCCAATTCAGTCCCTGAATGGATCAGGTAAGACCTGTCTCTACACCAGCTGCCTCTCAGAAGTGAGAGCAGAGCCTCTCTGGAAGAAGATAACATCATCCAGAGCCTTTATTATTTTTCATGTACAATGTTTGGCAATTAATCACAAAATATAGGCATATTGAGAAATAAAATCAAAGGAAAAAAACAGAAAATAGAAACAGACATGCAGATGCCCCATATATTGAAATTGTAAAACATATGAGGCATGTGTTCTCCTAACTCAAAATATATGAGACATCTCACAAAATTAAGTGAAGATCAAATATAATTACAGGAATAGTCCAGAAGAAGAAGTCTCATGGCTGGAAATCCTAGAAAATCTCATCAGAACACAGTTATACAAACTAAGTCACATGCAAATAACATCACTGATTCAATAACAGATGCATACATTATGAGTGTAGCTTCTTTCAACATAATCTGGCATGAAAAAGAAGCAAGAAAGACTATGCTGAATGAAAAAGCCACACAAACCATTTTTGCGCAAAGCAATCTATGGATGAGACTGATTAAGGGAAAGAAATGACATTATGAGCAAATAAAAATTATAAGGGCAAACAACCAAAATAGAAAAAAACAAAATAGAGATCCAGCATTTACCTAGTTGGTATACCTAAAGAACAGAAACAGTAGAACAGGAAAATATACTAAATGACATACTATGAGAAAACTATACATGAAAATAATATACAAATAGAAAGAGTATACTGTAAAAGTCATACAGAATGAAGAATGCCAAGACACAAGTAAAGTTATTAAACTTCAAGGAAATGATCCTTTTAAAGCATTAATCAGACATGTCACTCTCTTGCAAAATCTTTCAATGGCTTCTCTTATCACTCAGAATAAGAAGTGACTATCATCGCCTTTGATTTCATCTCCTACCACTCTCCCCTTGCATTTACTATACTCAAGCCATACCAGCCTCCATGCTGTTTCTCAGTCATCAAGCTAGCCTCAAAGCCTTTTCATTTACTTTCTTTCTGCCTAAAGCATCTTCCTCCAGGTGCCTGCATAGCTCACTTCCTCACTTCTTCTAGTTCTCCACTTAAATGACATCTTGCGAAGGACGCTTTCCGTAGCGTCACTCTACCTAAATAACCAGATCTCTACTGCCTATATTTTTCTGGGCTCTTAGCCTTTCTTTTGTTTTTCTTTCTTTTGTTTTTCTTTCTTTGTTGTTTGTTTTCCGCAATAAAGTATAAGATCAAGACAGCCAAGACATTGCTTTATTTGCACTAGATCTCCTGTTTCTTTCTAGAATATTGCTTAGCTTGTAGTAGGTATTCAATAAACATTTGTCAATTATGAAAACAGCTGACTTTGAACAGTATAGGTGTGAACTGTGTGGGTCCACTTACACACAGATTTTTTTTTAAACTAAATGGTGATCAAAATTACAATATTCACAGGATGTGAAACTCACTTATATGGAGGGACCACTTTTCCTGTATCCAGACTCCACAAGGCCGACTGCGAGACTTGAGTATGTGCCAATTTTGGTATACACAGGGAGCCTGAAACCAATCCCCTGCACATACCAAGGCATTGCTGTATTCTTAAAAAACAAAAACAGGATAACTGCTAAAATGTCAAAATGTCCATTCCATATTCAAAACTGGAATCATTTCTGGCCATATTATAGAAAATATTAGGATTTTATAAGGTTATAACTGGGTTACAATGAGGAAATAACAAACATCTGTCCAACATAGAATATATCAAAAAAATTTTGCATGTTCTATTAAAAAATAGAGATAAAATACAATAAATCCAACATACAGGTAAAGATATTCCCCTCCATATTAAAAGAATTTCTGAAAATCTATTTCTTTTTTTCTTTATATAAATGCAAAATAAATGTGAACATTTTAAAATTTCAGAAAATACCAAATTGCTAAAGAAATAAACCAAGGCAAAAGGGGTTGAATTACACAAATAAATAAATCCATACACTTTGCCTAAAGAAAAAGGGTTTCTGTCAGCCAGAAAAAACAGACAGCCCTCTTTCTACAATATGAATAATTAAATACAATGGAGATGAGAGAAAAAATGCTCAGACAAAAGCATAAAACTGTTTTTATTAGAGAAAGAAAAAAATAGATAAAAGGGAAATATCCAGAAATCAGAGAAGATAATGATAGACACTGAAGCAATATTGTGACCTCAGTTATCTGTACATCATTGAACAAAGTAACAGTAATTAAGTGAACTTGAAATTTTTTTTATTTTTGTTTTCATTGAGATAGACTCTTACTCTGTTGCCCAGGCTGCAGTGCAATGGTATGATCTCGACTCACTGCACCCTCCACCTCCCAAGTCCAAATGCTTCAGTCTCCCAAGTAGCTGGGACTATAGGCATGTGCCACCATGCCCAGCTAAGTTTTTGCAATCTTTTTTAGTAGAGATGGGGTTTTGCCATGTTGGCCAGGCTGGTCTTGAACTTTTGACCTCACGTGATCTGCCACCTAGGCCTCCCAAAGTGCTAGGACTAAAAGCGTGAGCCACCATGCCCAGCCTGAACTTGAAATTTTAACTAAGGAATTATTAAAATGATGACAAAAATTATCCGATCTGAAAGGAAGAGATTTGTCACTAAAATAGGTAACTTGTGGACTGTACCTGTTCAAAAGGAGCAGAACTATGAGAGGAAGTGCTTCCTGTTCATTGCCCTACTGAATGCTGTGGTTTGCACTGTTGGCCAGCCTTTTTGAGGATATGCATGTATTGTAAGTACTGACAAGTGAGTGCCTCTGTGACTGTGCTACTTGCCCATCTTTATTTGTCTCCACTTGTTGGCAAAACCTCAGGTTCCAACAGAAAACAACAACTGTTGGTGAAGATGTGGAGAAACTGGTACCCTTGTGCACTGTTGGTGAGAATGAAAAATCGTATAATCATTATGGAAAACAGTATGGAGTCTCCTCAAAAATTTAAAAATAGAACTATCAAATGATCTGGCATTCACACTTCTCATTTATTCAAAAGAACTGAAGTCAGGATCTCAAAGAGATATTTATACTCCCATGCAAAATGTTCACTATAGCCAAGAGGTATAAACAACATAGCATTAACCAGGGAAAATGGCGGACAGGAGATGGCACTAACATGCAGCTCCCTCTCAGACCAACAGAGCAGCATCCAGAGACTCATATTGTGAACTTTTGCTCCAAGGACCACCACAGAAACATATCAGGAAAACTGAAAGAATCCACAGACCCTTTGAATCAAACAGCTTGCCACTGCAAACACCACAAGACAGCCGAAACACTGTGAGCTCCCGAAGTGCCACGGGGGAAAGTTAGCCTCTGAATATACATCCCCACTAGGGAACCTGAACAACATAAATGTCCATGGATGAATGAATAGCTAAAGAAAATGTGATATACACAAAGAGATAACATCTCACACCAATTAGAATGGCAATCATTAAAAAGTAAGGAAATAACAGATGCTGGAGAGGACGTGGAAAAATAGGAATGCTTTTACACTGTTGGTGGGAGTGTAAATTAGTTCAACCATTGTGGAAGACAGTGTGGCAATTCCTCAAGCATCTAGAACCAGAAATACCATTTGACCCAGCAATCCCATTACTGGGTATATACCCAAAGGATTATAAATCAATCTACTATAAAGCCATGCTCACAGGATTAATATAAAATGAATTTGCAAAAATACCTCAGGTACACACATCATTTCAAAAACATAAGGTACACAAAGGAAGCTAAAATGCAGTACTGCAACACTTGAGGTCTCCTTCTTAACTCCCACATTACTACTGCTATTATTACCAGTCCCAAGATAAGATTTTTTAAAATTCTGCAATTTGAAGGTTGTAGTGCTTTCTACCTTGAACAATTTATTATAAAAAAGGGCAGGCTAGTGAAATTCTGTTCATCTCTAAGACCCTTTATTAAAATGCTCATTCCAAGAGAAATGGGATATTATAATCTATTTGCTATGGGAACAGAGCAGTAGAAGTAACAATCTGTTACCATAAAATGTCTCCTAAATATGTGTTGAAATAAAGGTGACTCATTATTCAATGATTTCTTAAACATATACGTTAGTTAGCTTAGATCAATAGAGTCAAAAGTTATCAGGTTTAAAATATAATAATTTTTAAGAAATGAATTTTAAAATATACAACCAGAATGCTCTAAAAATAAAATTTCAATCTCCATCCACCCTCCATCTCTCCTTCTTCTTGCTACCACGTCTCTCTCCTTTCTCTCTCTTCTCTCTCTCATCTCTCTCTCCCGCTCTGGTCATGTTAATGTCACTGGGGTATTATGTGATTACCTCCTGGCTTTTGCATTTCAAACTATATTGAATAATTCTAACCATAATGCTGAGTAATGATTAAATCATCTTCCTCTCTAATATTTATGCATAGTCTTTTCCCCGTTTCAACAAATTAAACTGCCCATCCTGAATTTTATCATGAATTCCATAGGATGATTTTTCTCATACCATGAGATTATGTTTGTCTTTTTACAACAATGATTCTTACTCTAGTACCATAAAAGGATGAAAAGTGCATTCCCAGTGACTTCATCAGTAATAGAAATCCCTTCTGAAGGGACTGATGTATGGCATCATACATCAGGGGGATGTATGGCATCAGCCCCTTCAGCATACTACTCACCATATTCCATCAGGCTGATACTACTTTTTAAAATGAATTTTATAACATACTTGAGACCAAACTTTACCAGTTTGTTAAAAAAGACTATTTCTCCTTCAGAATGCTTCAGAAAATAACTGAAAGAATGCTATGTATAATATAGATTTTAAGTATATACACAGATACAATTGATTATTATACATCTAAGGCCTACCAGATGGACAAAACCAGTCTAGTTGGTACTATCTGTGAAGGGTGACATAGATTACGAAGTCTTGGGGCTGTACCAGATACAACAGTCACTAGAGGGAAGACAAAAATTTGAAGTCAAGAAAAGGGGCCAGGTGCAGTGGCTCAAGCCTATAATTCCAGGACTTTGGGAGGCCAAGGCAGGTGGATTGAGGTCAGGAATTCGAGACTATCCTGGCTAACATGGTGAAACCATGTCTCCACTAAAAACACAAAAATTAGCTGAGTATGGTAGTGGGCACCTGTAATCTCAGCTACTCAGGAGGCTAAGGCAGGAGAATCGCTTGAACCTGGGAGGCGGAAGTTGCAGTGAACCGAGATCACACCATTGCATTCCAGCCTGGGTAACAAGAGCAAAACTCTGTCTAAAAAAAAAAAAAAAAAAAGTCAAGAAACAGATTTTGAAGCAGAAAAACAAAATAGCAGTCAATCAAGCTGAAAGGATGAGGCAAAAGAAACTGGATAAAGTTTAAGCAGGTTAAAAAGAAAAAAGATGCTGATACAATTTCTTCAAACACCAAACACCTGCCAAGACATAACTGTGGTTAGAAGCTGGCATGCTTTCTCATACGCAGGTAAGTATTATATGAAATGAAAAGTGGCCTCAGCATTAAGATCCATATTTGTCAAATACTTTTGTATATACTGATGCCAACTTTCTGATTGAAGAAGCAAACTATGTGAGGTCACTTATTCATTTTATTATTGATTTTTAAAGCAGTTTCTGAACACTAATGTTTTGCACACAATTCTACACCTAAAGTACATAAATTTTGAATCTATAATGTCAAGTGAATGCCTATAAGCATATATAAAGTATCCTAAAAACAACATTTTGCCAAAATAAATTTTTAAACAGAATATAAAGAGCTAAAAGAATGAAAAATAGGGGAGTTCTTAAAAATGGAATAAAAAATTATTCAAGAAGAAGAATGCTGATGTAGAATTATGTTTTGCAGGCTGTAACAGATAATACAGAAGCAGAATTCAGTGATATATGACAACACATCAGGGAAGAAAGAAGTTACTGCATATGAAATGATGAACAGATTACCTTGCATGAACTGGATATCTCCTTGCACTGGGAACTCAAAAGTAGCACTTGGAAAACTAGGTTGGACTTCATAAATCGATATAACATATAAGCATTAATTATAAAAGGCATGATATTAGGAATTCAAGTTCTTAATCATGGGAAAATGAGAAAAAATTGTACTTGTTGGCTATGGAGTAAGAGGAGACATGGAGAGTCACTGGCAGGTTACTGGAAGAGTCAGGAATGAGGCAACAATGGCCTGGACTCAACTGGTAGCTGTGGAAACAGAAGGGAAGAGAGCAGATCCAAGAAAATTTTTAGAGAAGTAAAACGGATGATTCTGCAACATACTAAATAAGGGAGATGAGGGCTAGGATCACACCTGTAATCCCAGCACTTTGGGAGGCCGAGGCGGCCAGATCACCTTAGGTTGGGAGTTCGAGACCAGCCTGACCAACATAGAGAAACCCCACCTCTACTAAGTATACAAAATTAGCCAGGCGTGGTGGTGCATGCCTGTAATCCCAGTTGCTTGGGAGGCTGAGGCAGGAGAATCACTTGAACCTGGGAGGCAGAGGTTGCAGTGAGCAGAGGTCACGCCATTGTACTCCAGCCTGGTCAACAAAAGCAAAACTCTGTCTCAAAAAAAAAATAAAAATAAGGGAGATGAAAAGTGGGAAAAACATAAATCTTCCAGGTTCAAAATGTAATGTGCCAACAGAATGATGATGATGCCAGTTGAGAATTAAGAGGAAATCTGGGAAAGAGTATTATTTTGGTATTATCATATATATGATTTTCTATAAGTCTTAGAAAATCTAAACTATCCCATGGGCTTTTCATTGTACAATATCTATTTATAGAAGAAATCAGTCTGGAGCTATAAATGCTGGAGTTTTACATACAAACTTAATTTGCAACCTTGTAGGAGTTAAAAATTAAAAAGGGGTAGTATTAGGCAACTACTTGGTATCCACAGTTCTCCTATGGCAAACTCCTATGGCAAAAAGCACAACTAATTTTATCTTATTTCACAAGCTTCTTATAAAAATAGGACACATTTTGGCTGGGTGTGGTGGCTCACGCCTGTAATCCCAGCACTTTGAGAGGCCAAGGTGGGCGGATCACGAGGTCAGGAGACTGAGATCATCATGGCCAACATGGTGAAACCCTGTCTCTACTAAAATACAAAAAATTAGCCGGACGTGGTGCTACGTGCCTGTAGTCCCAGCTACTCAGGAGGCTGAGGCAGGAGAATCGTTCGAACCCAAGAGGCGGAGGGCAGTGAGCCAAGATCATGCCACTGCACTCCAGAGCAAGACTCCGCGTCAGCAACAACAAAAAGGACATATTTTCATAAGAAGTTTGTGCACCACTGCACTCCAGCCTGGGCAACAGAGCAAGACTACATAAGTCTTAAAGATACGTAAGTTACGATTTATGACAAAAGGTGCATATGTCTATAAGTTTATGATTTATGAAGTTATAAATCATAAATCTTAATAATAAATTCTGATAACTCTTTTACAAATTGAAAACTCATGAACCACTAGAAGATGTGAACATTGCCAGCCTCTCTAAAGCCTCCTTAGTTACTCTCTACCCAAAGGTAACCACTATTTTGACCTCTATCTGCACAAATAAATTTTGTCTTTTTTCAAACTTTGTATAAATGGATTTACAGAGTATGTAACTCTTTTGGGTCAGGCTTCTTCATGCCTATTACATGCGTATGGAATTCATCAACATGGCAGAATGTAAGAGTAGTTTAATCTTTTTCAATACTGTATATAGTATGCTAAAATAATTTATCCATTCTATTGATGAGTTGTCTTGAGTTTTTGACTATTAAAAATAATGTGGCCTGTAATCCCAGCACTTTGGGAGGCCGAGGCGAGCAGATCATGAGGTCAGGACTTTGAGACCAGCCTGGCCAACATAGTGAAACTCCGTCTCTACTAAAAATACAAAATTAGCCAGGCGTGGTGGCACATGCCTGTAATCCCAGCTGCTTGGGTGGCTGAGGCAGGAGAATCGCTTGAACCCGGGAGGTGGAGGTTGCAGTGAGCTGAGACCACACCTTTGCACTCCAGCCTGGGTGACAGAGAGAGATTCTGTCTAAAAATAAAGAAATAAATAAACAAAATAATGTGACTATGGAGACTCTCATACATGTTTTATGATGCATACATGCATAGATTTCTTTTGGTTATACATGTAGCAGTGAAATCACGGAGTCATAAGATGTGCCTATGTCAAGCTTTAGTAGTTACTATCAAAGAGCTTTTCAAACCGGATATAAAAATATGGACTCCTTACAGCAGTATATGAGACTTCAGACTATTCTGCATGTTTGTCAAAACTTGGTACTGTGATTTTGTTTGTTTCTGTTAAATTTAGCCCTTTTTGTAGGTATGTAGAGATACTGAACTGATTGAACCATATTTCCCTCACTATTAATGATTTGAGCACCTATTTAAGTGTTTATTGATCATCTGAATATATTCTTTTGTGTGCTGCCTATTCAAGTATATTGCTCTTTTATATTGATTTTTAGAAAGGCTTTCTATATTTAAAATGCAAGACCTTTATTGAATAAAGGAATTGCAAATATCTTCTTCTATTCTGAATTGCCTTTGCCCTTTCTTACTTCTTTTTTGGGGGGGCAGAGGTAAAGGTGAGAATCTGGCTCTGTTGCCCAGGCTAGAGTACAGTGAAGCAATCTCAGCTCACTGCAGCCTCCACCTACCAGTTCAAGAGATTCTCATGCCTCAGCCTCCCAAGTAGCTGGGAGCATGCACCAACCACACTCAGCTAATTTTTGCATTTTTAGTAGAAACGGGGTTTGCCATGTTGGCCAGGCTAGTCTCAAACTTATAGTCTCAAGTGATTCGCCTGCCTTGACCTTCCAAAATGCTAGGATTACAGGCATAAGTCACCACACCCAGCCCCTTTTCCCTTTCTTAATGATACCTTTGGTGAACAAAAGGTATTAATTTTAATATATTCTAATTTATTAGCATTTTTCTTCAAAGTTAACATTTAATTTCCCTTTTAAGAAATCTTTGGGCCAGGCACAATGGTTCACACCTGTAATCCCAGCACTTTGAGAGGCCGAGGTGAGCGAATCATGAGGTGAAGAGATTGAAACCATCTTGGCTAATACGGTGATACCCCATCTCTACTAAAAATACAAAAATTACCTGGGCATGGTGATGCACACCTGTAGTCCCAGCTACTCCAGAGGCTGAGGCAGGAGAATCGCTTGAATGCCGGAGACAGAGGTTGCAGTGAGCCAAGATCCCACCACTGCACTCCAGCCTGGGTGACAGAGATTCCATCTCAAAAAAAAAGAAAGAAAGAAATATTTGACTAGTCCAAGCCAAGATGACATTCTAAGATTTCTTCTATAAGTTTTATTATTTTATCTACACATTCAATCCTAAGATGTTCCCAAAATTGGTTTATTAAATGATGTAAAGGTTCAGGATGAATTTTTTTCTATATGAATATTCAATTGACCAATTCACTTGATTGAAAGAACCACTTTTCACAGTGAATGGCTTGGTAAAAAAATAAATAAATAAACTAAATAATTGTAATTTTCATTAAAACTATTATCTATATTGCTAGTCCCCCAAATTCAAAAGAACAAGAAGAAAATGATTTTAGAATTACTATACAATGAATGTACATTGAGAAACAAAAAAATATAGCCACCATCAAAGTAAGTATTGTAGGAAATTAAAATTTTTGTCAAACAAGGAAAAACATTATGTTTGACCTAAGTAAGAAATAAAGCAGAATTTAAATGTTAATTTATGGAAAAAAAAAGTTTTAAGCTGGCCAGGCATGGTAGCTCACGCCTGTAATCCCAGCACTTTGGGAGGCCTAGGAAGGCAGATTACCTGAGGTCAGGATTTCAAGATCAGCCTGGCCAACATGGTAAAATCCTGTCTCTACTAAAAACTACAAAAATTAGCTGCACGTGGTGGCACACACCTGTAATCCTAGGTACTGGGGAGGCTGAAGCAGGAGAATCACCTGAACACAGGAGGCAGAGGTTATAGTGAGCTGAGATCGCGCAATTGCCCTCCAACCTGGGCAACAGAGCAAGACTGTCTCAAAAAAATAAAATATGGATGGATCCAAGATGGCTGATTAGGAGCAGCTCAAGATTGCAGCTCCCAGTGAAAGCGAAGAGGGTGAGTGGACGCTGCATTTCCAGAAGGATTTTTATTGCCCACAGACCAGGAGATTCCCAGGCGGAGGAGCACCATGGGTCGCCAGCGTGGCTATTTTGGCCGGCGCTGCTGTCTTGGCCAGCACCCCGGCGCAGCAGTTCTCCATACAAAATACATGGGTCCGGGCACCATTTTAGCTGGTGATTGGAGCTCTGGGAAGACGGAGTCGCCCATTCATCTGATAGAAAACGGGACTGAAACAGTGAGCCAGGCCAGGAGATTCCCAGGCAAAAAAGCACCACAAATCTCAGAGCAGCTGTTTCAGCTGGCACAGGCACAGTGGGTCACCACACGGGAAAACGCACAGATCCCAGCACCTTTTCAACAGGCGACTGGAACACCTGGGAGAAAGTCGACCGTTCGCTCTGAGGTAGGGAGCCAGGTGATCAGGCTCGGCTGGTCCCACCCCCAGAAAAAACAGCAATCTGAAACACTCTGGATTGACAGTTTCACAGCAAGCACAGCTGAACCCAGGACGGTCCAGCTCTGTTGGGGAGGGGCGTCCGCCATTACTGAGGCAGTCCACCACTACGGAGGTAGTCCGCCACTGCTGAGGCAGCCCGCCATTGCCGAGGCAGCTTGCCATTACAGAAAGAGTCCGCCATTATAGAGGTGGGCCGCCATTGCCGAGGCAGTTCTAACTATACCCGTATAAACAGGACTGCAGGGAAGTTCACACGGCAGCTGGGTGGAGCCCACAGCTGCTCAGCAAAGCCTCTGTAGGCCGATAGTGACTAGGCTGCCTCCTGGCAGGGCAGGGCAGCCCTGAAAAAAGGCAGCAGGACAGCAGAAACTCATAAACAAAGCCCCTAAATCCCCAGGACAGAGTACCTGGGGGAAAAAAAGGTGTTTATGAGTTCTGCTGCAGCAGACTTAAGCATACCTGCCCAGCAGCTCTGAATGGAACAACGGAGCTCACAGCTCAGTACTTGAGCTCCT